>JAULBW010055314.1:0-178379 GCA_032358265.1 Vaucheria bursata
CGTCGCTGAGTCATTGCAGTTGTTGGTCATCTCCTCTAATCATCAATATACTTTGCTTGTGTTTTTTCTTTCTTTCTCTTGTTTTTTCTTTTCTTTCTTTCTATTCCATTACTTAATACATATGAGAACACACTTGTGAGAACATGCTTATGAGAACACTCTAAGAAAATGTACTTTACAAGAATGCACATATAAGACAAGTTAAGTCCATAGCGTCACAGTTCCATAACAGATCACAGCAAAACAGATCAGATCCTGACAATTCATTGGCTTTTATATATTTATTTTTTATACCACACTAGTAATACCAAGAAGTCTACAAACTATATTGATAGTTGCTGTATACGCTAGATGCGTACTGTTCTAGAACTATTTGAAAATTCTTCTAGAATAACACTCATTTTAAAATTCAAGTTCAAAATAATATTATCCATTTTTGTTTTGTATCTTTTCTGAACAATACTTTTCTTGTAGCTTCTACTTTTTTATATACATAAATAATAACATATATAATTATTGATTCATATATATCAATAAACTGAATATATAGAATCTATGAATGAATGTTTATGGTGCACAAAGTTCAACATCAGGTTCTTGGATGTTTTTAGTTTCAAATATAAAATTTTTTTGGGTGGTCCATACAGATTTGTTACATTCAAAGTTTACTCTGCACAATGCATTTTCTAAGCATAATATTATTCTACAGGAATACGCATTAAACTTTGGATAGAGCAAACGAACTTTAGCAAATTTTAAGTTGTAAAGAATAGTGAAGAAGTTGCAATAGGCCAGGTTCAGCTTCAAATTTTTGGCTATAACCAACTCTAAACCCCCCGTAAAACCCTGAATCTAGAAGTTAACCCTTATTTTGGATAAAATGAACTTTGGATATAACAAAGTACTTTAGTGGTTTCTAGAGATTTGCTATACCCAAAGTTTATTTTTCATCCGCATTTTCATAGGTGCACATATATACGTACAAATATGTACATGAACACTCTGATACATCCGTATTCCTCAATATAAAGCACATGCATGCTCCACTGTTTACATTTACGTGCGCTCTAGAAGGAAACCAGAGAATTTGGATGCTTTTACAAGTGTGGTTGCTGTATGGATGAATATATTTTTGACAATATGATTTTATGCACAGAAAGACATCTTTCTATAAAACATGGTTGAAAAAGTATGTAGAGGTATGCATGTACAGTAAACTTCAGATATAGCAAATTCACTTTTAACAAATTTGCTTTTAATGAATTTTCAGTTATAACAAAAAAACAAAAAAGTCATACTATGCCAAGTTCAAATATAATGAGTTTGGTGAGACTGCCAAGTCAATTTATTATATCTAAAGTTTACTGATATTGAAGTAAGATAGAACTCAACAAGGAAGAAATGGGAGAGATTAGCAGTTAAAAAATTTTATTGATTATTTGGTATAATAGTATGATCTATTTTTTGCAAGTAGTTGATGCAGGTTACATTTTCACAGAAAAATAGTACAAAAGTTCACGAGTGTAAATTCATCCAGCACACTTCAAAACACATATACTTCTAGAGCATCTCTTCTAATCAATTATTTTTTTAAATTGTCAAGGTAGTTAGAACGCAACAAAATTTTGCCAAATTTACCAAAGTTTTCACTTTTCCCTTTAATAACTTTAGTTTTTAAAGCATATGACACATGTTAGACCCTGGGGTTAATCTTTGTGGTAGCTTTGAGGAAAAACATTCATATCTGAGGTAGTTAGAGTTCCTAAATAGTATATATATGCATATACATAAAAAAATACATATCAATGCATGCATTTATTTAAATTTTAATATGAAGTTAACAATTGCCTATCTCTTCTAGGAAAACTTATTTGGGTTAGGACAAACCAATAATATCCATTGTGTGAGCAAGAATAGCTGCAAAGCACTGTTTTCTGAGAAATTTCTAGAAAACTTGCTGTCAAGACTGGTATATTTAAAATACCACCAATAGGTGAGAAATTGATACTTTAATGCACATATGATTTTGAGTACTGTATGAAATATTGAGTTTTATTGGCATCATCTTGGGTACTGTCAGGAATGCAGAATACAGCATGAACACAAGGAATTTGTGACAGAATACGTATATTATTACATCCTAAATTGTGTTTATAGAAGTGAGATAACTTCATCAACACAACAAAATATCACTTACTGAAACTTGTTCTCATAATCAGAACTGAAACTCCAACATGGTATCGGAAGAAATGTACCGTAGCTACAAAATAGAATTAACTCCCTTAGAGGTTAATTCCTGACACACAGCTGTATCTCAATGTCAGTAACATGTTACACTATTTGTATCATTGTTAGGAACTAACTCTATTAAGGGTTAGTTCTTATTTCTATGTAGCTGCAGTATGATTTGTCCATGTTTTGATTTTGGTTTCAGTATGTTTTCAGCTTGATTTCAGCTTGGTTTCAGCTTGGTTTCAATTCGGTTTCAAGGAACTTCAAATAACTGAACCCTTTTCTTCATGCTACTATGTTTTGTGTTATGAAAGTTATCTCACTTTCAGCAACACATGTAGGTTAATATCAAACTCTACTTGTGTTTTTATATGATTTGTTGCGTGTGTATTTTCCTAGCAATAATTCATAAAACTTTGAATGGTCTCAACAGAAACAGTAGCAAATTGCAGTTTCTTTGTAATGTAATTATTGCAATCTTGCATATTGAATGTTGTCACATTGCAATACAATAGAACCTTTCTAATTGCATCCTCTCCTAATTGCTTACATCCTATAATATGTATACAGTTTTGTGGAATAAAGGTCGGCTCTAAAAGATAATTGTATACTTTTTTGACACATTTGCATACCCTTAATGGTCAAATATGTAACAAGAGAGGAACTAAAAATGAATGAACTATGATCTAGACTATCATGATCATGGTCATTTTGGTATAGATTTGACTCAAATCTTTTATCAAGGTAAATCAATGCCATCAGGTAAAAAATATGCAAAAACAAAATTACGTTGCAAAATTGCTGCAGCCTGTGAGCACGGACATCACTGTAGAAGAAAACGCAACTATTCTTGATTGGTAGCATTTTAATGGAAATAACATAAAGAATCACCCTACTTTAAAAATAAACCACAATTTGAGGAGCTAAATCAAGGGACAATAAACCAATGGCACAGTAACAAAGAAAAAATTAGATTTGGTGTGACAAGTAGCCAAGCCACTTGTATTTAAGCTTGAAGTGCTCACTGTCCCAAGTTTGAAGAATGCATGAAGACTTGGATTGATGGGATGGAGCTCAGTACCCACAAATAGTTAGCAGGTGAAACTATCAAGCAATTTGCCACTTGATCTTATAGTCATCTTAATATCCAAAAGATGAGTTGCATCCAGCTATCAAATGGTTGGTTGACCAGTTTCCAAATGTGCCATTCTTTACACTTGCAGCATTTTTACAGTAAAGCATTGTCTACTTGTTAGAAATTAATTCTTTTAAGGACTAACTTTAATTTTATAGCAGTGATCAGTTTTCATTTATGACATTCCAAGTAAATTGGCTGCACAGATGATAGTAGGGATATATATTTTGTCGTATTAATAGAGTGAGCCCACTTTTATCAACATAATTAGTGAATGATAAATATACACATTTCTGCGACAGTTTCTTGTGCTTAGTTGTATCTCATGTTTCTAACACTGCTCCTCAGGAATAGATTCAGCAAGAATGCAGAAAAGTTAGAGATATTATCATCCATTTTATCAGCAAAGTAGAATACTATCTAGAAGATGTATTCCATATGGGCATAATATATTTTTCCAGTGCATGCATCCTTAGACAAAGTTATGGTAAAGAGTGCTGGGCAAGGAATAGCACAACCAAAAATCCAAATTACACTTGCTCTTTTAGTTAATGCAACTAGTTCCAATTATCTCGATCCTTTGATCATTGATTAACTTGCAATGCCAATGTTTTAATATGAAATCTGACAAAGAGCTTAAATTATGGTACTTCCATAACAAATCTGCATGGATGACTGCTGACCTTCTTAGTTGCTGATTGCATCCATGAGATCAGATCTTGGTCCATCAAAAGTGCAATATTTAGTTGCTTTTGGATAACTTCTTAGGCTATAAAGTAGAGCCACCTGTTAAATTAAACAGGCCAGCAGCAATATTCCAGATATTTGATTCATAATAACATTTCATTAAACAGGTCAATATATATTGCTCTAATCCTTCTCTGCACTCCTTTACAATTGCAATGATTGAAGATGATTAACTATTTCAACTTGTATTGAAATAGCAAACCAGAAATGCTTCACAATATTTAGTTGTCTGTGCATCGAAATTGTTTGCCACAAAAAATTTTTTCAGGATGAGTAGAAGACAAAGTTTAAAAAAAATTCTCTCGGCAATATTTTTAAAATTACACAATTAATAGCGCTAAAAAAAGGCCCACAAAATAAATTCATATAAAGCCTCTAAGGGCATATTCCAAGTAATTCGGTGCTCTTCAAACAAAATTGAACATCGGGAATTCATATGCAATAATCTTTTTCTTCCATGGCCATTCACATGACACTTAATTGTGGGCAAGTTACAATTTTGATTGTGCTCATTGACAAAATTTAGAACGGTGAGTGCTTCCTGAATTTTCGAGTTGCAGTGTACGTATAAAATAATGTTTGTTAGATTTTTGTAAAGTAATTATGCAGAAAAAACACAATATACTCTAAATCAACCTATAAATTTCCATGTTAATTTGAATCATTTTAGTGTCAAAAAATTTTGGAAGCTTCTATAATTTCAACGAAAATAATTTTTATACAGTACAAAATGATACATACCATCAGAGCGTAATAACCGCGTAAAATCCGCCGCATAGGCCCTTATTTCTAGGATCACGGTCACACTTTGGATTTGGATATACTTCAAGTGTATGTCTTCCAGGACTCAAGGGAGGGTCTAAAATGAACGATTCACCACTACCCAAGATAAAAGGCAAAAGTGATATCTTCGTTCGAATTACAGTCAAATTTTTACCACTCTTTTCCAATAAATTTACCTAAACAGAGAATCATATTCCAGCATAAATATACAATTAAGATATATAATATGCAGACATACAAAAATGGGCAATTGACAAAATATGGCGGAGAGAGGTGATATAAAGAAGTATTGCTTCACAATTAACTCTAAGATTCCATGTTAAAACAGTAAAAGAAAATGAACTAAAACAAGCTTAAACTGATCAAATAAGTTCTAAAAAGAACGGCAACCGCGCGTAATTTTATTCTTGCTCTTACTGGAAAGGGCAAAGAAGCTGAAAAAAACTGTCAGGAAAAATTATTATGAAATACATGCATTTTTATATGGCATCAAGCGAAATTGCTATATGCACCTCCAAAAATAGTTAAGATTATTACAAATAACTTACTTGAAATGCTGGAGACTTTTCCCAGTATTTTCCAGGTGCTCTATGACAATTGCTCATTATGACAATACCTTGATTTGTTTCAACTGGCAATATAACAGTACTAGTCTGATCTGAAAAATGTATGCACGGGGGTTTACTCAGCAATTCCCAACCATCAGATTCGTAGATTTGTAATTTCGTATCCTGTCCGAACCCTCTATCGATAGCCCATCTATAATAATGTTAAACTAAAATATAATATCATACAATGTTGTTATTAATACAAAAAGTATAATGAAATGGATCAACTAACGTGAACTGTTCATGAAATCAAGTAATATTAACCATATCATTCAAAATATCGATAAAATATACCCGGAATTATGCAATACATATACACAACTGAAGATAAAATAAAAAAATTTCTCATCAAATTTATTTATTTTACAAACTAGCAACTTAGTTTGGAGTCATTCCTTGAAATTTAAAATTCACCATGGGAGTAAATCCAAACCCATATTAAAATATTGAAGTTATAATTACTTGATTTGAAATGATAGAAAAATACCAAACGATACAACATACCTACATTGAAGTGACCCGTTTAAAAGATCAAATCGTTCGAGTTCGGTAGAAATAGGCTTTGGCAAATAAGCAGGTGGCATCAGATTTGACTGCTTAAGAGATGGAAGCATAGATTCAAATTTATCAGACCACTTCATAAACAGCTCAGATATATATAGCGAAATTAGATTAGCAGTAAAAATATGAACTTGAGCATTTGGGTGATGTGCATCAGCACATATATCGTTTTTGGTAGCGTAAGGTTTGCGTTTTGCTGAGTAGTATGGCCAAATTACGTCTCTCATTGATAAACCTGCAATTGCATCGATATAAATGAAATGTTGATGTAAATTACACACCTACAAAAATTTCTCAACCTTATAGAGAATAGATTTTATATGTGCACACTAATGTACTGCCATTATCTTCATATAACAAATAATTATTTATATATTTTAAAAATAGAATGATGAAAATTTTAAAATGCAAGACAAAAAAGTAGCAGAAATTAGGCACATGGCATCCAATATATTTGCTGACATGATGTCTAACTTTTCGATAATGACTTACCAACATCTGGTCACCCCACCCCCCCTCCTGTAAAGCGAACAATAATCAAATTCTCGCTGCAAGTAGGACTATTTTGAGATAGTCTAAGTTTAGATTGAAATAATGTTTTGTAAATGAAACACAATTCACAACATTTCAAATTACTCATACAAAAATCTGTCTTAAAGTTCTGCAAAAATCTTTCATTTCCTATGGCTACAACTAAATATCGTCCAAAAGCAGACATATGAATTAACAATATATTTTTCATTTGATATCTTGCTAAAAAATCAACCTTAGATACTTCAAATTTACATTCGTCTTGAATTAGGGAAAATACTCTGTGATGATTATGACTTCTAAAAACAGCAATTAGTAATATTGTCTACCAAATAAAAAAACAGCGCATGAAAAAATGCAGACATATATATACTTTGTGTGCAAATATTACAAAATGCATATTCAGTAGGCTTTTCCTCCTGTAAGCTACATGCTAGCAATAACAACAAACTTGAAGAGAGTAAACCCAAACACTCGAATGCAAGCAATAGATATAAACTTGGCAGTTAACATGAAAAGTAGCTGTCTTAGTAAGCAAATGATAAACTTTACGAACCTCTAATATAATTAAATACTGAACTCGATTTAAAAAATGATGTGAATTTTTTACACCCAAATTATTGCAATAACTGTTACAAAAAACAATATAGCGTACTTTTTTTAAAATTTAACACCATATGAATCTTTATCTTTTTTCAAACCTAAAAGTTTAAGTTACCTAATACTGGCATTATGATATGCTTGAGTTGGCATACTTTGCAACAAGATGAGCATTTAGCATTTAAATTACTGGGAAATATTTTTATACTATGTTGCTTAGTAAGTAAATATGTTGGAGTACCTGTCAGCCCGTAATGTTCACAAATTTTTTCATGGAACTGCTGTGCGCTATCGTAAGTGAAGTGCGGCCCCCAGAAAAAGAGACCAAACACAGCAGGAGTATGCTGAAACGATGATAAAGCATTTCGTATAGCAAACTCGTAAGATGGACACAATGTCTGTCCATCTCGATGATAGTGACGGAAATCGTTTAAACTAAATTCGTAGATGAGCATGTCAACGTGTTGACCAAGACCACTTTTTGTACACATTCCAGATGTAAGCGAACCGTGGGCTGCCATAGCGCCCATATGCAGCTCAATCTGAGCAGATGGGCAGAGTTTCTGCAGAAAGGCAAAAAGTGGGTGAGGGTAACTATAAGTTTGATCGGTGATGCTTCCACCGATAGCTCCAAGAACAATACGAGAATCTGGTGCAACGCATTTTCGGAATAGAATTTCGAGCTGTCGTTCAGTCCGCCAACCGGTAACTCTCAGGGCTGTATCGAGTAATAAGTCCGTAGGGTAATTATCCACCATAGTAGATATGTGCTGGGATGCAACATTTCGGGCCGCATCAAGCTCATCACTACCGCACGCCAGCGATACCAATAGAATAACGAGTAGATAAGCTATTAATATATTCATTTAGAATGATTGCAAGAAAAGCGTATAACTAAACTCAATGTAAACGATTAAATTGAGAAAATTTTACAAAATAAATGAAACCACTCAAGGCAAACTTTTATAATACGTAGCTTTCAGCGATATTTTAATCATAGTTGAATATTGCACGACATTTTAATGTAATGGCGATAAAGATGTAAATGAATATGATGGATTTGAGGATAAATTCTAAAGGTCAAGATTGTTAAGAAATCGTTTTAACAGCGCTAAGGTGCCTTGAAACGATATTTGCTCAACTCATTTTAGGGCAGAGTGTAACTGAAATTTCTGTCGACGCACTGAAAAAAATGCTCATATTCTCATTTGATCGTCGATTTCTGAATTTTTTAAACAGCAGAAACTTTCTTCTCACATCAATTTTTAGTAACATATTTCAGTACGAACTGGGCCTTCAAATTACAAGTTAAAAGGGAAATATTATTTCAAAGATATTTTCTACAGATGACTAAATTTCGGTGCAGAGAAGGAATGTATGTAGGTGGAAAGTGGATTTACCCGGAGCTCAGAAATTTGATTGATGTGATTAATCCTGCTACTGAGCAGGTCAAAGTTTGTAACGTAGACAGGACATTTATTTTCGTTCTGGATGAAATGAATTGGCATCATGTTACGCCTAAAGTTTACTTACATCACAACACCCTTCCCTTTTTGATAAAAGCACTATGGTTAATTGAAACATTTTAGTGTTACCCTAAAACTTTTTGATTTATCATTAATTAAAAACATATATCTACAAAATTATATTTAATGAAATTGATATCCAAATCAATCCATTTTCAAAAAATTTTGCGAATTGAAAACTATATGAAAAAAGTTGCATGTCATATGCAGTATGTTGAATACTGATACATATTGTAAGCTAACATCTTCGTGTGGGTAAAATTTTAAGCATTTTTTAAGGTCCTAAATGTATGATTGATAGTTTACCTTGTCAAAAAGTTTTTTTTATTTCTTCCACAGCTCAGAAAAGAATGAAAATGAAAATGAAGATGTTTATATCTTTATATGCACTCATGAAATCAATAACATTTTATTGATAGGTACTTTGCACTATAAGGGAAGCCAATGAGCAAGATGTAGATAAGGCTGTAAGTTCAGCTGCATTAGCTCAAAAAGTTTGGGGAAAGACAAAAGGTTTGCACTTTAATATTTTATTGAAGTCAAGTTTAGCAAACATTTACTGCTTCTTTTGCATATTAATACTTTCTTCCAAATTATTCCTCAATGTAAGCACAATTTTACCGAATAAATGTGTTATAGCTGATATAATGAAAATAATTATAATAGAGAAAGTAGAATTCGGATTCATGGAACGCATGAATATTTATCTGATTTCAAGCGAGTCATTTTTATAAGCACTTATGAATTTCAAGAAAATGTTTATTTTCACATTCCTTTTCATCGTAGGTTTGGTAAGATATAGCTAATCAAAAGAAATTCATTTGCCAAATCAGATCGAAATTAGTGCATAAGCCAATTCTTAGGCTCTATATTTTGTGCATTGTGATAAGATCAAATTCAATTTCAGCAACTTCTACCGTAAATAAGTTGATCGTTGAATTATGTTTGTAAACTGCAGTTTTTATTGAGGGGTTCAATTGGTAAGTAAACGTTCAGACCTGAGAAAATGCACCCCAAAAAATCTTCATCTTTTAAAAGGGAATAAAATCATAGTTTTAGATGGATATTATGAGAATTTTGTTATTAATTCTTGTCATGAATAACGAAGATTCAAACGAGTATAAACATATATTTTACTGCGTTTCAAACTTTTCGGCTAAAAGCAATTGACTATCAACTTGGCTTTCATATACTATACTTTAAATTAAGTATCCAAGACTAAGTTGTATATTCTGCAGAGCGCTAAGTTTAAAAACAGTTAGAGTTCATTTTTGCATGTACATTTTTATGCATTTTAAATATGCCGGGAAATGAATCTTTTCATGGTGTGAACTTGAATCAACTTCGAGTCACTCAAAACTGCCTTGAGTCATTGAGTCAACTCAGAAGCCTTAAAACTAGATGCTTCTTACTATTTTCATTCTTAATGATAATTGATGTTGATTTCTAAATTTAAATTTGTGATACTATGAAAAGTTTTTTAATGTTTTAAGGCTCAGAAAGGGCTAAGTATTTGCGAAAAATTGCCAGTAAACTCCTTGAGAGAAGATGCGACTTGGCTCGTATAGAAGCCATCAATTCCGGAAAGCCATTGGCCGAGGTATACGAATAAGAAAAATATATATGAAATATATGTTTACAGCTGTATTTATATCTGCACTGATCTTGATTCCATCACGAATATAATATGATGATGGCTTTATACTCCACTGACCTCCCTTTGCTGGTGTCTATTAATATCTCAAATGCGTTGTGTTCGATTAACCGGTAGGTTTTGTTGTAACCGATTGAATCAGTTTTTGGAATATATGCACTTTATTTATTGATTTTGGGCCAGGATACATTCAAATTTTTCCTTTTTATACAGGCAGAATGTGATATAGATGAGTCGAGTAAATGCTTTGAGTATTTTGCCAAACTCAGTGAAGATCTTGATGGGTGCCAATGGGAAACAGTTGATGTTGACAATCAGGTAAAGGTTTATATTTAAAATAAATGCATAAAAATTTCGCTTTGTATATTGACTGAATATGTCAATGTTTAGGAATAGTTAGATATTTAATATGAACCTGTTGATATTTTCACCTGTATTAGAAAATTTTTACATACATACGTACATGCACATATATATTATAGGGATATCTTGCCCGTTTACGCAAAGAGCCAATTGGGGTAGTAGCAGCAGTTGTTCCATGGAATTATCCCATATTGATTGCATCGTAAGTAATTGGCACTGTTATCATTGTTCTCTTTACCAACTAATTGTCTAATTTCATGTTTGACGTTTGAATTCTCCAATACAAAAATTTTGTTAAATTTTCAATTATATTTTTGTTGAATGAATTAGTTATATCATTATAACTTATGTAATAGATTTTTCCAACATTAGTATGTTGGATTGATTGCTAATAAGTAGGTATGAAAGTTGTGTAACAAGTATATTTTCAAGGTTATTAAGGAGAACCCCTCTATATGGTAATTTTTTTGTAATTGATTATAGGTGGAAAATTGCTCCGGCCCTAGCTGCTGGATGCACTGTCGTTCTTAAGCCTTCTGAACTGACGCCAGTCTCTGCACTCGAACTAGGCCAAGCTGTTCATGACGTTGGCCTTCC
The DNA here is from genome assembly GCA_032358265.1 of Vaucheria bursata. Classification (NCBI taxonomy): domain Eukaryota; class Xanthophyceae; order Vaucheriales; family Vaucheriaceae; genus Vaucheria; species Vaucheria bursata. The sequence goes on from JAULBW010055314.1 coordinate 11,338, forward strand.
TCCTGGTATTAATGCATTATCAATATAATTTTGTCTGTATCAGTAGGTCACAGAGTAAACAATTAAATATCTAAATTTAATAAAAGTTTGCATCATTTAACTACCACAGAGCAATTTTAATGAACTAGCTATTTTACTGAATGTTAAAAACTTTTTATGTATGAAAATCATGAAGAGATAAAAGAACCTCTCTCTAAGTAACATTGCTGGCATTTAAATTTGATAATAAGGATGAATATCTTTTATGTATATTTTCCATTCAGTTTAAATGTTTATTTTAGAGAAGTTGCTGCTTGATATTTATCTTGACTGATGCTAAATTAAAATGCGCACTGATTTTTTTCGCATTATATATATATATATATATATATATGCATGCATTTAGTATATTTAAATTTGGTAATGTTGACAATGGTTATGTATAAAGCACAAATGATGTGAATTTATGGCAGATCAATTTTTTCGCTAGGTGTTCTAAATATCATAACTGGAAATGGGGATACTGGAGCATCATTAGTTGATCATCGTGGAATCGAAAAGGTATTTCTTGAGTGTCAGTCTGTTAAAATATTTAATGTTCCACAAGCTCTTATCCAACTTATTAAAATTTTTTGATATAGTGTACAAATTATGTCGTTTTTTGTATCAGTTGTGCACGTCCATGTATTGTCTGCTGGTTATGCCGAGACACATGTTTGCATAAGAATCACCATTTATGTTAAATCCTAGCAAATAAATGGATGGAAAATACTGATAATTTAAGCTCTTCTGTGAAGTAATTTTTACTTGTAAAGTTTTCATCATTTTTCGTATTTTCAGAGAATAAATACAAATGATGTACAGTTATATATACATATATATATATATATATATATATGCCCACTATCAAAATACATTGTTCTGTAAACTAATACTTATTTGGCAATGAACTTAAATTTTTTTCTAAAACAATACTCAAATTCAAGTACGCTGTGTACCTAAAAGTTTTTTTATAACATCATTCTTATCTTTTTTCTCTGTATGTACAGATTTGCTCGGCATTTGATGAATTTTAATCTAGCATTCATAATATGAAACGTGTACAGATTGCTCTAAAAAAGAATTTTAAGAAAATTAATTTTTATGTAGATATCATTTACTGGTAGCAGTAGCACGGGAACTAAGATTATGCGCTCTGCTTCTGAACGCACTGTACCTTTAACTCTAGAATTAGGCGGAAAATCAGCAGCAATTGTATTTGATGACATAAACTTTGAAAGGACAATAGAATGGATAATGCTTGGATGCTTTTCCAATGGCGGGCAGGTCAGAAGTTAAATATAAGTTTAGTTTAATTTTGCAGTTGAAAATATCTATAAAACTTGTTACATGTACACGTACATATATACCTATATTCTAAACATTTTTTCAAAATATTGATGCATGAATTTGGACGTAACTTCTCGAATTTTTCCCGTTATGAAGAATGTATATGGCTGTCAGTCGATTTTTTTAATAGATATTTCGAGTGTGTTGCTGCATGGGGTTTGAAAAGCAACTATATTTTATGGCAAAATCTGAAACCAACCAAGTTCCATAATTATTCAATTTTTGGCATGGCTTAGAAGCAAAATTATTGTATCCATTCTTTTTCAGTTATCTGAAATTGAAAGATTGCAAAAATTTACTTAGAATTCACTAAATTTATATGATGATTGCAAAATGAACCTGTTTTACTTTATATTTATGTAGAAGCACTGAAGACTATTTTATATTTTTTTTCAGATCTGTTCAGCAACTTCGAGGCTGCTATTGCATGAAAGCATCGCAGCTAAGTTCATTGATCTATTAGTTCAGGAGGTACGTATGTGCATGCACTTTTAGTAAGTTTATATGTATTTAAAATTATCATGATATATATATATGATGTAATATTTTATAATCTCTAGTTTGAGAGAGTACATGCTTTTGTTATGTAAATACTGATCTAAACTATGCAGGAAAATATGCAGGTAAAGTAGAAAATCAATCAGTGTTGCTATTTTAAGATTCCAGCTAATTTTACCTTGTTTCCGAGATATTAAGCTTCATTTTGCAGAAAGATGATTGTCGAATTTTTCTTGAATGAATTTTTCATGAATATATATATTACATGCATTGTGCAGACAAATAAGATTACAATTGGAGATCCATTGGATGATCGATCAAAAATGGGACCACTCATTAGTCGAGCTCAACAAAGTAAAGTGCTTGGATTCATTGAAAAGGCAAAAATGGAGGGGGCAAAGGTTTGTTTATATGTATATGTACATAATTTTTTATGCATCATACATTTATATATTTTTGTAAGTACGCATTATCTAGCAAATGGACAAGCTCAAATGTGTGAACTTTTGCAAGTTTAAACTTTAATATTCATGCTGAATTGGAATGAATATTTGGTATGAGCAACTTAGGATGATGAAAAAGTTTTGATTGAAAAGTATACTTTCATTTATTCTGAAAAGGGCATGAGAACTTAAGCACAATTCAATAAATTTATCTAGATTTAAAAAATTTGATTTTTATACTTTTTGCCTTTTTCCCTTTTTCCCTTTTTCCCTTTTTCCCTTTTACTGTTTTTTTAAGTTTATCAATATTTTTTAACTTTATTTTGAAAATGTAGGTTTTATGTGGAGGTAAAAGGCCCTCAAATTTATCCAAAGGCTGGTACGTCGAACCGACTATTTTAGTGGATATCGACAATACGATGGAAATTTGGAACGCGGAAATTTTTGGGCCAGTTTTGTCTATCATGACCTTTAAAACTGAGGTATTTCTGTGATTCCATCGGTAATTTCAGTGCTGTGCTATATTTGATCGTAAGTGCTCAGATATCAAGCAAAGTTGAAATAGTCATATACACTGATGATTTAATTAAGTCATGGTAAACTTTTTCCTCATAAAATTGCTTTCTGACACTATAATATAAATTCTAATATTTGTTGAGAGGATGGTATTACATTTGCGGTATTGTATGTACTTTCAATACCTATGGCTTCATTAATTCTACCATTGATTTGATTGATTTAGTCGAGAATTTATATATTTTTTTCTGTCGTAATTTTTTAATATTTTTAGCTAGGCATATATAATGCATTGTAAACTTTGGATATAACAAATTCGCTTTTAAGTCAATTTCAGGATAGCAAAAAATAAAAAAATCGGATTTTACAATATGTTGGCGCAGCTTATTAGATTTTTGGATGAAAACTATATCAAGAGTTGTATAATTAATTTGGAGGTTCCACCAAATTAGTTTTATCGGAAGTGTACCAAAGTTTACAGTAGTGTTTGTCATCTGTCAAATTTTTTATAGTTGTACAATTCATAAAATTGAATTTTAATATTGAATCTATTTTTAGGAAGATGTTATAAGACTCGCAAATGATTCTGAATACGGCTTAGCTGCAGCAATATTTTCCGCTTCAGAGTCACGATTAGATCGTGTAACAGCTCAAATCGAGTCAGGAGTTGTCTGGCAGAACTGTAGCCAAGTATGTATGCACGAATATTTTTCTAGGAAAATTCGATTTTGGTTATTAGTTATATAGTCTCAATATAGCTAATTAATGCCTGAGTTATGAAGTAAACAGCTTTTTTCAAATCAATATATATTTTTGTATATTATGGATGATAAACAGATCATATGAAACGTGTTTATCGTTTGATTTGAATCAAATATGGCTGAAAGGGCGCAATCATAGATGAAAGGACACAGTCGATCTTTAGATTTCAATTTAGACACGACTCATTGAAATATAAATGGAGTACTTACTGTGAATAGCTATTTATATTTTTCCTATATGTAGATTACTTATCTCATAAATAATGAGAAAAGTATTGGTATATCTGATGAAATTGTTCTCACATTACTAATTCCCATCTTATTCCTTTAAATCGTAAAACAAAAGGGCATAATATTGCGTTTATTTTCCAATTTTTACAAATTTGATTGAATTATTTTGTTTACTTGTCTTATCGCTCATTTATTTATGAATTAGCCGGTATTTGTTCAACTACCTTGGGGTGGAATCAAACGCAGTGGCATCGGCAGAGACTTAGGAATGATGGGACTAGAAAGTTTTCTTCAAACTAAGCAGGTGATTTTTTTGCATCTTAAGAATCTAATTGAAATAATAAAATCAATCTCTTATTTAATTTACGACGAATAATATATTTCGAGTAATTTTTTTTCAAGTTTAAATTATGTGAAGAGCAAATATATTTAAATTTTAATGCAAAAAGATTTAAAATATTATCGGCTTGCTGTAAGATGTCAAAATATAATGGGTTGTCATGTATATGGAACAAAATAGTTTGCATTTTTTGAACTGTTTGACTTGATTCGATATGTGATTAGACAGTTCATTTACTAGAATGCGTTTAGTAGTTTTCATACACAAAGAGAATTTTTCATTTGTATTAAATGCGTATTATGAATACGTATGGATGGAATAGCAGCTAAATATGATGAGAAAATCTTACTATTTGTAAATGTACATTCATGTTTCAGCTTCATTCAAATTTTTTCATTGCTTTATATTATATTCATCCATAAAGAGATTCAACATGATTGGATAATTTATTCTGCAAAATATAATTTCTTGTATTCTTACAGTATGTAACAATATAGTGCCTTTACATGCTATATATCAAAATAGCGAATTACTCATTTCAGCTTGTAATTGTATTAGGTTGTTCGCTACCAAAGCAACGAAAATCTTGGCTGGTATCATTGATGAAGTTTGGCTTAAACATATTCACATATCATTACAAACATGAAAAGAAGAATTGGCTAATGTGTTTACAGGAATCAAAGTGTTACAGGAAAAGCTGTCCATTCGAAATACCCAAACAAATAAATCTACATATACTTGTGCAGTGATTGTTATATTTCTTGAGAAATTAAAAGTCATAAGACAAGTTACCTGCAAGCCCATTCAGATGCTGGATGCAAGCTAAGCAAGCTTGACAGAAAATATCATACATTCAATTCCGACCAATAACTCTTTAGAAATTGTTCTACTTTATAGATATGTTGGATATTTGTAAAGCATGAAAATTTTTAAATCCAACAAAACTTTCACAGTCGGCAACTACTTTGCTTTGTTAGTTGCAAAGGCAACTAAAGTATTAAATTTTTTTACAACTCTATTACATCTTTCCTTTTTATACCGTTACTAGATATTGCATTGGAAGTTTTACCATATCACAGCTATACTGTGCTGTGTAGGTAAAGTATAACCCAAAGTAATTCTCATGTAGTAATTCTGTGCATGCACTAATTAAGTATATTAATTACTATAGACAGAACTTAATAAGAGTGTATATGATTAAGCAAGTCTGCAGAATTCCAGTTGAACCAGCCTTGATGGCTTTTTCATCAGATGTTAGACTTCAACTTTTTCCTGCAGGTGCTCTAAAATAATTAACCACAACTTTAGTTTATTGGATAAAAATTACATTTAAATGGCTGCAATGTCCTGGGTGAAGAATATAAAAAATCTATAGTTGATGCATTTGTGAAATGGGTAGTTGCTGATAAGCAGTCCTATTAAGCGCGTAATGACAGTCAATTCTTCTGCTTCAGTTCAATATTGATACGCATCGATTCAAATCATTGACAGCATAGAGAGAGGAAAAAATATGCAAAGTACTAATTGCCTATCCTGGGTGCACTGGAACCATATGCAATGGCTGGTTGTCAAGATCATAATAAAAGAAAGTCTGCCATCTTAATCTATTACATTGATGCAAATTGAAAGCTACAAACTAATTTGAATGGCACCTGATTATCTTTTCACTGCTTAACTTGCATACCATGACTCGTGCAATAACCACTGATAACAACAGCAAAATATAATGCCATGCAATACTTATTGAGATAAAGTTTTTATCAATTGCGGACTTAAACTAAACCAATAGCCACATCTAAGATGAAAAGCAAGAGATTGACCCATTGTTTTTGGACTACTACGAGTTGAATTAAAGTTTAACAAAAATCCTATGGTACTATACTTAAGCAAATAATCTACAATACTGTTCTTATTTTAAGCCCATCAACAATCTTAGTAAGTTTTCTTGGCATATTATTGTAGCTAAAAGTACTCGAATGTTGGGCTGTAGCTAAGCTTGTGCTGATCAAATCAAGTTAATCTCTTTCCTATATATCTTCTAGTTGCCCATGCTATCATTGATCAAAGTTTGCAATGATTAAAAATTTGTCTCCTGTGAAATGCCCTTCCACCCAGTTGCCCTGTGCTTGGGCGAGTTGAAAAACGGTCAGCTTTACCAATGCCACCACAACAATGAAGTGGAGCAAAAGATTTGTGTAACTTAATTAAGACAGGTTGGAGTAAAAACAACTTAAGGAACCGTAAACATATGTTTATCATTCTATCAACAACATTATGTCACTCATAAATAATGCTATCATATGTCATCATGCCTATTCTGTCATGAGATAATTCTAATCCTGTGCGTAATGTAAGGTTTTTTATGCAAAGATATATGAAATGGATTACGTCAATGCTAGTAGTTTCCGATGTGATGGAGCAATACCAGATAATATCATGGAAGAAATTTTTATCCAAGGGTATTCATGTGATATTTACAGAGATGATGATCTCGCTTCGCAAATAGATGAAGGTTTTCATTTACGTCGGATGATGAGCTATTCTGAAAAGGAAGCGGTATCAATGGATCGGTATGATGTTCGTTGGGCACTCGATCCTTCTGAATTGGATGGCATGCATATTATGGGTTCGGAAGATACTACTTTTGACCTCAGAGTATCTGATGGTGGAGACGTCGAACCTGAAATATTAAACGAACTGCGATACCAAGATGCTATTGAAGTTGATCACAGCATTGAGAGGCCGGACTTAGGTAAATATGCGCCTGCCAAAAGTTACGTTCTCGGCGAAGATACTCTCTTTGACATTAGGCCTCAAATTGACACATTTCGTGGCGATCGTTATGTGGGAATTTATGGACCCAACGCAACTCGTCCTGATGCAGGTTCAAACCCTTATCAGACCGTGCGATACGATTACGGAAGCACCTATTATGCTGAGGATGATTTCGAAGAATATGACGATTTCGGAGTTGAACCTGAAGATAACTACGACCTTTTCGAAAATTCATCTAATTTGCCAGAAGGAATAGTCCCGACTCGATCTCTCAGGCAGTATGTGATTATGTTAGGAACTGCCAAAACGGCTCAGCGATCTACTCAACTCGAAGTTCTAATAAAAGTAAAGCAAGCAGAGACACCTTTATTCCGGTTTTTGTCACATCACCATGTTTTGAATGCTTTCTATGAGTATCTGAAGGGCTGGTCAGCAGAGGAGCTACAGGTGAGATTGATTAGAAAAATTACATTACAAATTATCATGCACTGTTTTTCCTGGAACAAATTTTTCTAATCAAATAGCATAAATAAAAAGAATTATAAATTGGGCGAAAGAGTATGTCTGAATGATATTTAATTGAATTGATTTGTTGGGCCTCATAAAAACTTGTGATTGCTTTAAAATTTAGCAAGTAGATACTTTGATTAAGTTTATATAGTTTCGACCCTATACAGATATTACATACAGACCAGAAATACTCATTTGAGCCATTTTTCCTTAATTTTATTTTGATTAGCAAGATGTTCCGACATGTAATACACTGATTTGCTCTATTGATTTTAATTTTTGGAAATTTTTTTAAACTCAGATGGAATATTCAAAATGGCAAGCAATCCAGATTCACAGAGCTAAAGAGAAGGAGTCGGACAGTTTGTTTGCAAAGGAAGGAACAGGTCGGATAGCTATCCACATTTTCTACGTATCGCTTTTACAACTATAATAATAAATTTTTTAAGGATTATACCCCCTCTTTCATTTTAATACAATATCAGAATAATTTGATTCTATGGAGCATTTTTTATAAAATGGCCGTTTATTTAGTTTTATTCAAGTTTTAATCGTTAGATTATAAATTTTTGCAACTCGCCGTCTATTATGGAAAAGGGTACAATTGCAATTTCATAAAGTTAAATGTCTAATTTTACGAATTTCTGCTATATACATCAAGCGATATTTAATTGAAAACTAAGATACATATGACCAGTAGGGATATCAAAGCCGAATAGAAATAGAGATTTCTGGCTTTATGACTCCTAGTCTATCATAGCCAATATTCTTATATCTTCTCTTGCACTCTTATGTCGTTTTTATGTGAAATTAGCGCTATTTGTTTTGAACACGATGGGAAGAGGACATGCAGCAATTTACCAGGTGGAGTGAAAAGTAAAATGTTTATATGTCCAATGGCATTGTTGGATCGGTAACTATGCATATTTTAATACACCTATGCCATACATAGTAATTTTGTATAAGCTCTAAAAATATTCTTTAAAAGTATATATATGTAGATTATGATTTCTTTTTGTAACATTTATTACCTATTAAACTTTTTAACTTCTCCCTTCTCATGATGGTCAAGTTGAATCTTAGCATTTTACTTCTGAATTCCTGAAGCTATTTATTTTTTTGTCAATAGCTGAAGGAATTGCGAGAAATCTTCTAGGAGGATCTTATTTCAGCTCCGAAGAAGATTCGGGAGCCGAGAATGAAGATGATGATAAAGTAAAGCATGAGGAGAGTGCTATTAAAACTATACCTAAGCAAGATATTGATGAGGGCACCCTTAAAGTATTGTTTCGCACAGCACAATTTGTAGTAAAAAATGGTCCTGCCTTTGAAGCAAAAGTACTCGAAAAAGAAGCACAAAACCCTCGTTTCGAATTTCTTCTTCCTACAAGCTTAAATCACAGTTACTATTTGACTGAAGTTAAACGCTTGAAAGATGCTCTTCATGAAAAAGACACTACTGAAAATAAGGTCCAAGCTGAATACCAGAAGAAATTTCCTGTCAAGTTTTCATTAGGCAATAATGTTGTTAATAAAGTTTCGGGGGTAATCAAAGTTGAAAAAGAAGTTCTGAGTCCAGAATTCCTTGAAGAATTTTCCAAAGCAAAGGAAAAAATTTCTGAGGAGGTTAATATTGAAAATACTCAACTGGAAAATCTGACTTTATGCGACATTGTCGAACCTAGCGCCGAAGAATTACTCCTTGAAGGCAGTAACACTACTACTTTTGAAACATCACCTATAATTTCTGGAAAACAGGCATCTGCACTTGAAATATCAAGTGATGTATCAGATGAAAAAGACAAAAATGACGATCAGAATATTTTGGATAAGAAGAAATTAATGCGAAGAGTTAGAGCTAGGATGCTTCAAGAGCACTTCAAGGCCCATATAGAACCGATTCCAGAAGATGATAAAGAAAAAGAAGAAACGGGTACAAAAGACACTGAAGAAGAGCCCCGAAAGCTAACTCAAATAGAGAATAAAGAGAAAAGACGCGAATATTCCCCTTCACAAAGCCGAGAAGGTTTAAAAAAGGGTACTTCCGACTCTCGGAGAGTCAGTTCAGAACATAAAAAGTACCTAAGTCGATCTGAAACTAGAAGGGATAAGTCAAATCGAGAAAAAAGGCGCGAACATACCCCTTCCCGAAGTCGATCTGAAACTAGAAGGGATAAGTCAAATCGAGAAAAAAGGCGCAAACATACCCCTTCCCGAAGTCGATCTGAAACTAGAAGGGATAAGTCAAATCGAAAAAAAAGGCGCAAACATACCCCTTCCCGAAGTCGATCTGAAATTAGAAGGGATAAGTCAAATCAAGAAAAAAGGCGCAAACATACCCCTTCCCGAAGTCGATCTAAAACTAGAAAGGATAAGTCGAGTCGAGAAAAAAGACGCAAACATACTCCTTCGCATAGTCGATCTGAATCTAGAAGAGACAAGTCGAATCAAGAAAAAAGTGGCAAATACACCCCTCTGCAAAGTCGAGAGCGTTTGTCAGAGACATCCGACTATCGAAAATCTAGCCCGAAACATAGAAAGTCCCAAAGTCGATCTGAATCTCGGAGGAATAGGTCGAATAAAGGGAAAAGGCGCAAATATACCCCGAGAAGCCGAGAGCATTCCACAAAAATGACTACTGAACAACGAAAAGTCAGCCCAAGACGAAAGTCCCCAAGTCGATCTGATATTAGAAATGACAAATTAAGCCAAGAGAAAAGATATAAATATACCCCTTCAAGAAGCAAAGAACACTCGAAAGGGACTATTTCCGAATCTCAAAAAGGCAAATTGGATCAAGAAAAAAGACATAAATATAGCCTTTCACAAAGTCGAGAACGTTCACAAAAAGCTATATCTAATTCTCCGAATGTCAGCAAAAAGTCAAGAAGCCCATCTACAACTTTTCACAATGAAGTTGATGGCGACATTGAACCAAAAGACGTTTGAGAAGCCTTGTGATTTCTTAAAATGCATTGACATTACCAAACTTCATGTCTGCTCATTAAATTTCTTAGTTCTATTTCTCTGCGTTGGAAATATTACTTTTAGGCAAAGGCAGTTAGCATGTAACATAAATGAAAATAATTATTTGAAAATGATTCTTAGAATTGACTAACCTAGATGCCATTACTACGATGTATGATACTTGGGGATTCATTGAAAATATTTTTATATTTACTTTTTGTTTTAAAATATGGATGGTGTAATTTTTCAGGTTTTATACACGGATGCCACAACTGATAAATTCTTGAACCATTTTATCACTTAACTTTCATTCTAGCTATATGAACAAAATAGCATTTTACTCGTGTAACTCTGTTGAAGATCATATTTTTGTCAATTTTTTAAGGATAATTTTGAGTAGAAAACATCATGTTTAAATTTAACGAATCAATTAAGCTAAATTTACGTCCTTAATGACAAAATAGGATAAATTCATGCAAAAACATCCAATGAATGTGATATGTTCATATATATATATATTATACATCTTTTCAAAAAATGAAATTTTATCTTGACATACTTAAGCAAGTTGAATTTTGTAATAAGATTGGTAAGAGAAAATATTCCACAAAGTAATTATAAGCAATCTTCCCCCAACGTGACCTTTAAACACTACACTTGCATTCTATAATAATGATTGATATTCATTTGTAATTCTGTGAAGCAGTTGCGTAATTCGATTGAGTAGCTCATAATAGTGATTGCATCACTGGACTCAAACGACATAGAACCTGCAGCATAAAATCTTGTGGAATCCAAAAAATTAGCAGTTTTTCTCTAATAGGGACAACATTGCCAATCTTATTCTGGAATTCAACCTGCCATGGTTTGCAGGAAAGAAAATGCTTACAAACGACTCTTCAGGCTCCGAATCGCGCTGACATTCCAATCGAGAAAAATCACTCACTGTGATATCGAGAAAAGCATCCAATATTTGTGCAGAGGTCTTTCAGTAAAGAAAATAGAACAATTTGAAAAATTTTGATCAGCCAGGTTTTTTTGAGTTTGTGCAGATACTTGTTTCTTTTTTAAACAAAGAACTAGCAAAATTGAAACAGCAAAAATTGATTAGGAATTTTTTTCTTTTTTAATCCATGAATGTACTAAACGCCTCCATCTGCCTTGTCTTACTTGAACCCCTATCACTTTTAACTGATGCTATACATTCATCTAGTACCTACAAAAAAGATAATATTCAATTTTTAGATGCCTGATTAGATGTGGCAGATGATTTCTTTCAGCTTGATAAGTCTAAAAAGGGAATTTTTTTAACTTATATTTGTTGCGAAGAACTTCCAGCAAAAAATGGGCAAACTTCTCAATGCAAATCAAATGAAAAATTTAACCACTTGTAATGCTCAATATAAATTTGGATTGCAAACAATAAAAATCTTAGTAAAAAAACATTGAATTAAGCTTCATCGATGGCATCATCATTTTGTATTTAAAATTTTATGCCACAAAAAAAATTACGTAAGATATTTACCCGCACAAGAGCTAAGCATCCCATCATATAAGTGGATCGTAAATATTCCAACTTCAAGTATGTGTTTGAGTATTCTAAAATTTTCAGGAAATAATTGTATCTCGACAATTCGAATTTCCCTCGTGCATAACCCAAAATACATCAGTGGAAATTCTTATTTAACAATGTGGTCAAATTTATTGGTCAAAAGAATCTAAACTTTTATAAATGTTATATGAATGATATAAAACTTGTACCGAACAAGCATATTTTCAAAACTCATACATTTTGTGACATGTCATATAGTTCAATGATTTGTGTATGGCAGTAGGTTGAAATTGAGAATAATTAAGTAATTATGTACAGAGGAATGCATTCTGTAGAATGCTAGTTTTATTGAAGAGTTTGGGGCTATCTTAATTTGAATATTTAAATCTGATTGGTTGAAATACATTGGAATTTGAATGTGGTGCAAAAAGTAGAAATCTTTGCATTGGAGTCTGGAGGAGACTACTTGATTTCTTAACATTCAATACTAACTGTGTCTAATGGCATTAATAAAACAATTCACTCACTTTGAGTATTGATGCAGCCAAACCAGTAGCACACTGTGCCATTTCCGATAAGTGCTGTGGCGGTAGTGTACCAAGGCCCTGCTTATGTATGCCACATATAGTGCCATCTCTACCAACCCCAACTACTACGCGGGCTTCAACACATGATTCCTGATAAATAAATGCCAAAAATTCCAATATATAAATTCGAACAAAACCTAAAATTCAGCACTCTTAAAATGGACAGCATATCATATGATACTGTAAATCAATTTTTTATTCAGTTAGATTTATTGATATATCTAGTCGAGCTCTACAAATCTGTCAGATGTGCAGCAAATTTACACAACTAGCCCTGAAATTTAATATCAAATACCCGGATAGATTAGTATTTCAAAAACATGTAGATAAATTTATCCATTTTTACTTCAGAAAAGCATTAAAAAGGAAATTGAGACGAAAAAGTACGCAAAGTGCCAACTTCCAAAAATAAACCAACATCTGACCGTTTATGTGAACTGAACCGCATGCAAATAGTTCTTGATTTAAAATGTTTTTCTTATTAACTCAATTTTCTATCATTAAGCATATTAACATCCAATGAGCACGAATACATATGTAAATTTTACCTCATCAATGCTCGTGTCTACCAAGAAATGATTCCCTATCCGACTCAGCGATATACAAATTGGCAGCTGTAACGCAAAGTTTGAAAATTCAAAAATCCCAAGTTATGTAATGATTGAAGTCGATATGCCTAATTGACTTTTCGAATTAAATTCATTCATTAATAAAACATCAAAAGTAAGCTTCCTCAATGAAATAATATACAGCAGCAACTGTTTCGTTACATATCTTATTTGAGAAAATAACACTAATTAGAACAATTTCACACAATTAATTCGTGTTTGATGATGTTCAAATACTGCATTCGAAGAGCCATTTCGGCAGCATATGCAACAACAAGTACTAATGAACCTGATCCTTTCTTTATATAGACTCTTTAAAAATTTTCTTTACCTATGATTCACATTGTGCTATACAGTAAATATCCGATATAATGAATATGTTAGGACCAGCAAATTTATTCGTTATCTCTGAAGCTGAATCAGGCATAAAATAATTTCTCATTTATTTGCTATAAGTGAAAATTTGTTAAAATCGAATTTGTCATATTCAAAGTTTACTGCGTACTAAAATTTCAGTGGAAAAGCGAATAAAATTATGACAATTTCAATTGAAAGGGGTTGTACTATTTTGGATTGCCAATTAGAATTATCATCATGAAAGAATTTGGTTTACCTTTGTTGCTCCTTCAATAAATTTAGAATTTGCTAAATCTCCTTCTATTTCAAAATCTTCAGCTTCGCCATCACCTTCTCTTACTATTAAAATAGTATTAGGGACAATGCTAGTATTGATAGCTAGGTACCCTGCAAAACTTGCTGCATCGAGCAAATTTCCATCTGCCTAATTTTCATAGAAAACGAACCATCATTTGCCAAACAGCATTTTAAATTGTACAGACAGTCAATGAGATATTTCGAGACTAGTCATACATAATATAATTACATATTTTTACGGACACTAACTAGATTACTAGCTTTACTATATATATATATATATATATAATATAATATAACACTTATAACCACGCCTACTTTTCAGAGCTTTTTTTACACAAATGGCATCAAAATCCAAGAGGGTGAAATGTAAATAAAAAACAGAATGTTTTCAAAAATATACATGCAAGGCACTAAATTTCTGCGTAAAATTCGCGAGGTCTATACATAAGAGATGATGCGTTTTTACAAATGATGAATGTTGACTGATAGCAAAAAATGAACGATATTCAAAATACTGCAATTTTAGAACAGATCGATTTATTTAGTGGAGCGAATATTTTATTTAATCTTCTTTCTGTTGAAATTTTCCATCAAACAATAAGAATCACATATGATATCATTATTTCATAATTAAATATATATATATATATATATATATTCAAATACCTGAAGAATTAGAAGATCTAAATATATAATCCAACAGAATTTGCCCGGAATAATGCATAACGAATCTAAGTCAAGAGCATCACTCTATATAAAAAAAATATTACATATATATATTAAATGAAAACACAGAGAAATTATCTCATCACAAAACAGAGATATGTGCTTTTCTCTATATAAAATCTCTATATATTTGAATCTGAATAGATAATATAATATTACACGCTGGATGTTAATTTGAAATAAACATTTAAAAAATTCTCTGACATATATAATTCATAGTTACATATAGAAGTTTTCCAGTAATTACATTTACAATTATTTAATATTAAAATGAATCCATTGAACATATTATATTATTGAATAAGTGCAACGAATAAATTCTGATTTTCAAACAATGCGCCAAAGCAATTAATTTCATCAGATGGAGGCAGAAAAATTCAATTCCATGTGTGAGATAGAGTCAAATGCAATATTAAAAATGTTTATTACGTACGACTTAATACGAATGCATTAGCATATTTTTTCATATATATGCATAAAGATATACTGGTTTCTGCTACTCTATTTAAAACCATATAAAGGTTCCTTATATTCCTCAAATGGTTCATATTTATGAGAGGTAGAATGATAATGTATAATATATAAAAATGTATCTATTAAAGGGAAAAATGCACCATCACTTTTGATTCATATTGAGATAAATATTGTGAATAACACGATATGATTTGCTAACAAGTTTAATTGGATAAAGTCAAATATCTTATCAAAAGTTGATAAAGGCAAAAAATACCTCAGCGATTGTCCGCATGAGTATTTTTGTAAGAAGAACATTTACTTCCTCTCCACCGCGATCGTCAAATGTTCGAAATAAACTATTACTGCATTCAACATTGACTTCAAATTTTCCTTTTCGAGGGGCATCCAAGCTGGGGGTTCCTGTTTCCAACTATATCATTGTTTAATTGCATAGAAATCAGAATAATAATATTACGTTCTATATTTCAACTAGATAGAAGGTAGAAAATGCAATTAAAATAATTTCAATATTGGTGATAAGAGAAAAACTAATTTAGATACACATTAGATGTGCACATAGCTAAAACTTTTATGGATGCATTGAGTACAGGATGTTAGTAAGGGTTTAAAATAATTTTCGCTCGTTGATGAACTCTTTTTTAAATACAGAAATGATATTCTGAACACATAAAAAATAATTGCCAAACTTTTATCAACATGCAAAGGAATGCGTGAGTAATGGCTGCTAAAAACAAAGGTTAATCACATGTCGTACTTTAACAGAAGCCAACACCTCCGTACCACCATGAGCTATAGTAATTCTGGCACTTCCATTTGCTTGAGGCAAAACTTCGCCTTGTACTGTGATATTTCTGTAATCAAGCCAGCTGCGTCCATCCTTCGCAATTTATACAATTCATTCATGAAAATGTTCCTTTAGACTATTTATAAACTTAAAATGATTTGTAAAAAATACGGCAATCTTTCGATGGTAAGCTATGAAATCAAAATATAAACTATTACGCCTTCAGTTGCTAACGTATGGCTCGATTTTAGAAATACATAATAACGAAATTGGTGCAGTCAGATAAATGTCTCTGATGTTCGCTGCTCACCGGTCGAATACCCATATTGATTCCTAATCTCGTGTACTCTTTTTCTGATTGAGACGTATTGAGGCCAACAAGCATTCCTCTTGTTGCATTCATTGTTTATTGGGATCGTAGTAGATTCTTTTTGGCAGCTAGGCAACGAAGAGAAAAGTCTTAATATGTTCATATTAAAGCTCTTTTCCAAGGCGTTTTTCACTTTTTTCCCTTTCGAGTTTAAACCATATAAAAATTCTGCATTACAAAATGCTTATAATTTAATAAGAGTCGGGTCGTAGATTTACTTACGGAAGCTGAAAATTTGAGTTTATGATTCAAGGCGTTTTAAGTCAACATAATAATATTTAAGCCTTTTAGCACAAAATTGCGGGATTGCTAAAATGCCAAATAATGCGGAATTGTAAAATATAAACTGCCGACGACAATACATCGTCGGGAAATTCAAGCTAAATAATGAAGCGTGTTTTTATCAAATTTTATCTAAATCAGTTATTGCCATAAAGATGAGACGTTAATCTCACTCGACATCATCTCTGCACATTTTTATTCATGGAAGATTTGGATTTCGTCTTCATTCTATTCTGTGTAATTGTGTCTCTGATTAGCTGCATCGGGTTATGCGGCTTATGTTTTGGGTTATGTTGTGCCTCGCTGTACCGAAGGTGCTGGCCAAATTTTCGTCGAGGCGTGCGCCATCTTGATAAGGAATCAAAAGTCACCATTGGAACGAACATCGAATTGTCATTGAAGCCATCTGCATCGAACATTGCACAAGACCCGAAAGAAATCTACTTTGGAACTATGAATAATTCCTCGCTGTCAACAATTGGGTCTCAGAATGGTGAAATATGATCCGTTTTTTCAATTGACATATCTAATTACTGTTCGAGCTGCAATTATTAAAGTTAGTATATGCTGATATTATAATGTAATGAAAGTAAAAATAAAATACATATTTGTGGGCACATCCGATAATATTATGCGATTTCTTTTTTAAGTCTTTTGATGTGAATAAAATTTATATTTTACATGATTGCAACATGCAATAATACCACGCTATAGAAAATCTTATTTCAACATTCTTACCATTACGCCCTTGACCATGCGATTAGGGTAGATCGACAATGTTTCTTGCCAAATGCAAATTTAATACAATTCTATTTTAAATATTCATCATCAGTGTATACGCATATTTTAAAAATATTCGAGATTCAGACTTAAATCTTACACACCAAGCGCATTAACAAATTCTAAAACCAAAAGAAAGCTCAATAACATCATTCTTATTGTCACAAGCTTCTTGGCTACTTGATTAATCCTGCTGTGTCAACTACAATCATCCCTTGGCTTTTTTCAGCAAATGAAAACAACACCCCTTTATCCTTTAAAAACTTTAGAATTGCCAATTTTATCACCGGATTGGTCCCATTTCTCCCTCTTCCTGTAATTATCCCCAATTTGTAGTCATAATCTAATGTTGAAGCTTTGCAGAGTTCATAACGTACAATAGTTAGGGCAACGGCCGTACAAATACCATGCAGATCGACAATAACTGAACATCCGTAATTTCGGTTTGATTTGGAATAAGGATTGATTTCATCACATGCCAAAGCTTCCGAATAGAGCTGATCAGCTGTACCTAGATCATTAGCTTTGTGAGCACACCCAATTATAGTGTTCCAAGTAAACAAATCTCTTTGAACATTATCTTTCTGCATTCTTCGAAACCATTTTAATGTTCGCTGAATGTCGCCCTGCTCACTGCAAGCTTTCAAGACAGAATTGTACACAATAGTATTCGGCCGAATATATTTACGAATCATTTCCTCAAATGTAACTTCGGCTTTTTCCAATTCTTTGGAATTTGCATACGAATTTATCAGTGTACTGTAGATGAAAATATTTGGTTCAATTTTATTCTGCAGCATATCATCAAAGAACATTTCCACCTGTTTCAGCTCGCCATAGTTTGCAACAGCACTGATTAAAGAGCAGTAGGTAAAACAGTTAAGTTTCAAACCACCTTTTTGAGATAATTTTTTTATTTCTTCAAATGTCTTAATCACTAAGTTCAATTGGCGTCCTTTCCCTAGGGCATCTAGCAAACAATTCCAAGTGATGATGTCGCTTTGTACATCGTTTTTTTCCATGTCGGCCAATATCTCTAAAGCATACTGCCAGTTTGATGCCCTGCTGCATGCATGCAAGGCCGTATTATAGCAAATTAAATTAGGAACAATTCCTGATTTGTGCATGTTCTGCATTACTAATTTAACCATGCTTAGGTCCCCTCGCCTCGAGCAAATACTTATAAGAATGCTGTATATGGGCTGATCAGGAGATAGTTCGGAATTCTTCATGCGGTCAAGTAAGGTAAATGCAAGTTTCATGGGACCATTCTTAATAAAGCTGGAAAAAACATAACTGTAGGTGGTAACAGTCGGTTTTATGCTCCTAGATTCCATTAGGGAAAGATGAGACATAGCTCCTGCCCAATGCCCAACTTTAGCGCAAGCCCGAATAACGCTGGAAAAAGCAATTTATCTATCACATTTTTTAGTTAAATCAATGAAATTGCTAACTTTTTTAAATACATTTAATGTGATATAAATTGATATAGTCGATTGCATAAATTATCAGTCGGTAGAAAATATCAGATTAAAGTGGCAATCAACACCAGTAAACAAAGTCGGTGGAGCAGTAAAGCTATCAAAATTAAACTATATCATTTAAATGACTATCAATTTGTAGAATATCGACTGAATGTCTTAGGTAATTCATAATGCTAATAAATTATAATCGATGAAGGGCAATAACCTTAATTGTATATTCAGTAAATCAATAGGCACAGAAGAGTCAAGTTTTATCAGGGGGTACCTAGGTTTTCTTACAAATAGATTATGAGAAGCAAAACATTGCTGTTGTAGAATTTAATAGCATTTTTGAATGCAGTACAAAATTGTATAGAACGCTGCAAATAGTTCAATATGTGAGCTTCTTTGAAATAAAAATGGAAGTAAAAATATTTGTACAGGTATGTTTTTGGAGTCTTTTCAACTAGTCACATTTTACCTATGACCCTACTACCACCTGCTCCTGAATTAAATTAAACTGTATATTAAATATAGTTTTTGGTCAATTTTGCAATTGCATTTTAGAAAATTAGCAAGTACTAAAAAACGTATGAATATATAACTGCTTGCAATTTTAACTGCTTTGGAAGCATTATGATGATAATAAATGCGTTTTCAGCATGCACATATAAATTATTTACCTGTTGTGGGCAAACATTGGCATGTGTTTGAAGATTTTGTCAAAATGATTAAACAAATCCACTGCCTCTTTGACCTTCCCATTCACACCTAATACTCCAATAGCCTCTCGAAAAGACGATACTGAGACTCTGTCTGTTAAAGAATTCAATGGCAATTATATTGGTAAAATAATAAAATAGAAGAAATCTATTACTTCCCTGGACATAGGATCGCATATGGTCATTTAGTAAAAAAATCGAAATTTTAAAACATGATGCATTTCAAGTAAAATATTGCTAAATAAAGAGCTTTTTAGATATTCTGACTTGGCTTCATTAAAGAAACTGATTTCTTTATTGAATGCCTTTGTATAATTCAAAGCAATGTACATAAAAGAATAATACAGCAAACTTTCTTAAAATAATCGTAACTCTGTCATCTAATCAGCACATAAGTAAAAAATATGAAGTGGAGGCTGTCGATTATACAACATTTTAAGGGTGGGGATTTTGATGCTATTTTGCACATGAGAATGAATTCTAAAGGAATTTATTTTCAAGGGAAAAGATAATTGAGTTGGCAATAAAATGAATTCGGAAAAACCCAAAATGATGAAAACATCAATTTCGTTACTCACGTCCTAAAGATTCTCTCTTCCACTTAATTTATTCTTCATTAGATTTTAGCACTTCGTAATTACGTAGAAGATTCACCTTAGTTGACACTCATGCTTTACCATAATCCTAGCCTAATATCTACATCAAGTTCTTAATAGAGTACGATAATTCTCACTGCACATCAATACCATTTTATATTCTGCATATTAATGGAAAGCGATTGCAGTAATCAACCAGTTAAAAAGCCAAACTATAATTCCTGTATAATAACAATATAATGGCCACAAAATATGACTTATGGTTTTTAAAGTGACGGAACCTACCTTGCCTGAGGTTAGCATTTTTGATTATTTCATTGATGAATTCTAAATTTTTGCGGGCTTGCTCAGTTCGATATGAATTCGTTGGCACTTTCCCTTGCTTCTTATCTAGTTCATGGTCCTCGTTTAAAGACGAATTGTTCTGTATTGAGGCATTTGAAGAAGGTTGAACCCGAACACTGTACGCAGGGAGAGTGGCGAGACCTGTCAATCTAATAAGACTTTTTTGACTTTTTAAGATTCTTAATACGTAAAATTTACAATCTAGTGCCATCTAAATTGTAAAAAAAATACATAATTTTGATCTTAACTTTTTCGCGCAAGATTTCATATCCATGTCGAAATTGAACGTCAAAATAAACTTTTTCGTTACTTTTAATCTAACATGATTTCTATCCCATATGAGAACTAGTCTAGAGAAAGCCAGTGGGGATTTATCAGCATGGCATACTGGATCCTAAGTGCCATTGCCCTCTTTATCTTCTTTTTTCCAATTTACCTAATGAAATCTGTATCTTTTCATTTGGAAGCTCCAACAGCGATAATCGGATTCGAAGATACGACGCTATCATTTTCGCCTATAATTATAGATTATCTGGATCAGAATAATGACATCGTACTAGTCCTTTCATTATCCGCTCAATATGGTGTTTTGAAGCTTGGTCGTGTGCAAAGTGCTCCTGCTCTAAAACCATTCCATCAGTCATCTCAGGATTTATATTATCGAGGTACCTTTACTGCACTACGCGAAGCTTTATTTGGATTAACTTACACAGGGTCACTGAATTGGTCGGGGGTTGATTGTGTAAATATAGCTCTTAATCAATATAACTTTGAAAATCCAGATGATACTAATGGCTTCATAATCACTAGCTCCCAAATATCGGTAGAGATTCTACCTGTTAATGATATCCCTTACTTTATTATTGATCGTGCTTTTTATGAAACAAATGAAGATGAGCCGGTACGTGTTACCGGAGTATCCATTGAGGACCATGATGCTATCGATGGAGAGTTATTTCGTCTCACAATCCGTGCAAATGATGGTAATGCATGTATAGGGAACTTATTTACGAATAAAAAGTCCTTGCATGCTAATTGCAGCTATGGAAATTCCTCCTTCGTTTTGATTGAAACTCTACCAATGATAAATGCCGCACTTTCGAGGTTGATATTTCTACCGTTTGAGGATATCAACAGTGTCACTAAATATGAATCAGGAATTGAAATTAATATGTTTGACTTTAATATCAAGACTCCTGAACTTGAAAATGTTCAATGTAGTATGTTCGTACCTATCTTGATAACACCCGTTAACGATTGCCCAAAGATACACTTCGTGTCCAATGAAAAATATCTTCTGGCCAAGCATGATTCAATCATGGCACTTTCCGCACTGAGAATTGAGGATGTTGAGTGGACTGAAAATCCAAATGCCATTTTCTTCACGATCATATATGTACAAAATGGCACTCTGCATCTGCCAGATCAAAAAAGGGCAGGAATATACGTAAATCAGTCTGAGCCTCAAAGCTTGACATTTGAAGGGTCAATTCTTTCTGTTAATGCAGCAATTTCCGAGATTCATTACAGCAATAATTTTACCGATATCGATACACTTAATGTAACAGTGTATGACCTTGGTACTTACAGCAATGACTGGTCAATAAAAGCTGTATTTTCAGTACCTATCTATATCACTTATATATACAAACCCCCATATGTTTTTAGCCCCATTGAATGGGTGTCTATATATCCTGGCCAGTCGATCTTAATTTCTGAGTATGTCAAAATTCTATATGAAAATAAATTTCAGAACCAAAAACTTTTTGTTGCCACTCTGTCCTGCATGCACGGATTTTTCAGTATAGACAATACGGATATACACAATATAGAGTTTGGTGATAAAAAAATCATATCAACATCTACAATCGATTACTTGCAGGCTTTATTAAAGCATATACATTATAAGCAAAATTCAATATCAAGTGAGATGGACACTTTGGAACTAAAAATTGCAAATTTTTCATCAAATAAAAGGATTACCGAAGATATATACGATTCGTCGACTACCGTATTTATTTTTGTGGAATTAGAAAAAAAATCTCCTACAATTTCCGCACCTATAAAAAAAAGTGTTCTAGAAGGCTCTGAATTGAATTTAAGTTACATAAGTATCGATTATGATTTTGGGGATGACCAATCTATGCTGATGTTTAAAATAAGTTGTACTCACGGATTTTTTCAATTTAATGAAGGGAGGAATCTTTATGGTGCACATTTTTCCTATGGGAAAGAAAATCCCAAACATGAACTTGTATTATCCGGCACTAGAGAAGCACTGAATTCTATTCTGAAAACTGATTTGATATATATTTGTTTGACAGAAGGCATCGATGAAATTCATATGAAAATTGAGAGTACAAATGGAATGACCAATACAGGCTCAATTGCCATACATGTCTTGCCCGAAATGCAGCCAACACTGCAAATATGTATGGAAGATACGATTATTTTAGAGGAAGATACTGAAATAGAAATTCCAGTCAATATTATTCGAAAAGGTTTCAATTCTACTATTGGTTTATCAATACTTCTTGATGTCGATCTTTCAGTCTCTATCGGAACATTGCACATACCCTTTGTAGATGATATAATGCCATGTAACATAGAAAACAAAAATGCATTTCGAGGTTTAGCTAAAGATATCAATTTTGCTTTGAAAAGGCTTAAATTTGTCCCTCCAATAAACTGGAACTCGCATTCGAATGGTGTCGCAATTCTGAATATATCTTGTGCGCATAGTGCAGTTAATTACATCGGGCCAAAATTTCTTTTTCTGAAAACAACAATAATTATTGTTGAATCAATTTTTGATATCCCAGTGCTACATTTTCCCGATTTTATCCAAAGCAGTGGGAATAAAGAAGTTTTGTTGCCTCAAATTATTATTGATGATGTTGATGAAGATGAAAATTTAAGTGAAATATCGGAGCTGACATTGAAGGCCAATCAAATTTCCGATGGAAGGTTTTTGTTCCCAAAATATCCTGGATTTCATGTGCTCGAAATAAGTGAGCAAAATAATTACTATAAATTTGGGGGAAACGTTCAAACATTAAATGAAGCATTGAGAAATATTATATTTTTCACACCAAAATCTGGATGCATTGGCACACTACACATCTCACTGTACCAGCCCTTTAAAAAACAACGAATATCTCCATACAATAATAGCCTTGCTTCTTTTTCGGTGAATGGGACAATTGACATTTTTGTGGAAAAAATGAACACACCATTGACTATAAGTGTACCTACTGATATGCATGTTTTGGAAGATTCATCAAATGTAATTCAGAATATATATATAAGTGGCACCGAGAGTGTAATATTTGGGGTAAATTTGACTGCAATGTATGGTGTTCTTTCTTTGGACGTGCCTTACGAGGCAAACACTGATTGCAGTGAAAGCATATTGTGGAAAATCTGTCTTTCGGGTGATATTGTGCAAATTCAGACACTTATCGCGCAATTGGTGTATACTGGATATTCAAACTGGAATGTAGGAAAAGGTGTGCTAGACTGGATAAATATTACAATGACAGATAAACCTTGGTTTTTGGGTGAAGTAGTTCATGCATCCTTTTCGATTCAGGTAGATTTAAATTTCATTTCCTTTATACACTTATATCTTTTACTATTAATCCATGCATTTTAAAACTCAGTCGCCTCTTTTAAGTCCCAGGTAAGTATGAAATTGCATAAAAATTATTTGATATAAATGCAATTTTAATTTTGGGGTGTCTTATTCATGCAAAATAGTATTTCACTGCGGTACGCATGAACTCTGAAATGAATTCTGTTGAGTGGCATGACCTCATGATTGGCAACTAAACATGCAATCCAGTTTTATTATTCATTCAATCTTTAATTTTGGTTAATAATTCTCAATATTCGGATATTATAAAAAAACATCTGACATAAAAAAATGAAGGAATCGACAGCTTGGTTGGGTCTTCAAAGTAATAGAGATGTTTTTGCTAGTTGACTCACGTGATTCAGAGCTTACACAAGATTTTAAGAATTCATATCCATCATTTTTTAGATATGATAAATTTTCTTTATATCTGTTAATAATTGGTTACATATAACATTATTCTGAATCATATGATTCTGATATATTGATATACTTAAATCTCCTTTTTTTATAAATCTTCTAAGTAAATATTGGATTAAATGCATAAGTAGTACAAAACAAAATTTTCTTAGTCAAATTGTGATGCTAAATATTCAACACTTTCTAATACATTTTACATCGTTTTACATCATTGTTTATTTAAGATTGTTTAAACTCTGAATCAAGTTGATTTAAAAATGTCAACACTTTTGTATATTGCTTATTTATATAATTTTTTGCCAATTTGAAAATAGGTCGATGCTGTCAACGATGCACCAATGATCAGCATAAACAGAGCAAATGTTACTGTCAATTACAACGAACCTTTTTATTTTTCAGACTTGATTGTTATTGATGACATCGATTTAGTCGACTTTCCTAATTCGGTTATTGAACTTTCAATTTCTGTTCAGCATGGTAATATCACTTTTACGTCCACAAGCGGTACCCAAATCATCTCAGAAAGTATTGATGGCTCATATATATTGCTTGCGGGTACGCTAGAAAATGCTAATGCAGCCCTAAAAAATGTAGTTTACACTTCCTCTAATATATATGTAAAACATGATGAGCTTGAAATAATTGTGAATGATCTCGGCAGCAGAGGAGTGGGTTCACCATTGGAAACACGTGCCATCATTAATATCCAGGTTACTAAACAAACAAAAAATCCTACTGCGAAGTGTTTAAGCAAACCAGTTATGTTCTACGAAGATGATTCTATCTATTTTGAAAATTTGTTAACAGTCATCGGCTCAGATTCAGATGTAGTAATGATACATATAACTTCAAATAATGGAAGAGTTGAGCTA
Source organism: Vaucheria bursata (assembly GCA_032358265.1). Lineage (NCBI taxonomy): Eukaryota > Xanthophyceae > Vaucheriales > Vaucheriaceae > Vaucheria > Vaucheria bursata. The sequence goes on from JAULBW010055314.1 coordinate 36,622, forward strand.
TTTTCTATCGATACAATAACGGTTCCTTATATCATTTTAAATCGAGGATTTGCAAACCTCGAATTAAAAGGAGAAATATTTGATATAAATGAAGCAATTTCGAAGATCAAATATATTCCTGCAGGCAATTTTACCGGGTCCGATGAAATTGTATTACAAACATTTACTGACCAAATGGCACTAAATGCTTCGCAATGTTCTCTATATGTTCATGTGCTTCCTGTAAACGACCCCCCAGAAATTCATTTTGATAATAAAGATTTATACTCTGTACATGATAAAAGCCCAATACATATTAGTGGTATTCGGATATCTGACCCTGACATGCATACTGATGTTTATGGAAATTCTTGTCAGATGGCAATTGAAAAAAACGATGGTACCATCATGTCTGATATTGACTACAATCGAGGATTTTCAGTTACAATTTATGCTGATCATGGAAATATTTCAGTAACTTCTTCAATTGGAATTTTCATGAATAGTAATCGTGAAGGAAATTTTGGTAATAGTGACGAGGTAGTTGCCTCGAATATGCATGTAAATCTCTCTGGCTCGTTAGAAGTAATTAATCGAATACTCAGAACATTATTGTATACTCCAGATTCATGCTTCGTTGGCATCGATACAGTTCATATTTTAGTAGGAGACGGGGGAAACTGTGGTGAGGGAGATGAAAAACATGCTGAAAGTACGTTTACTGTTCATGTAAATAAGCTGTTGGATTCTCCTAGCATAACTATAAATGGGACTGCTGCAACTGAAGTAGAGTTAGCTACCGAAGAGCATCAGTATTTGAATCTGCCTCTCATTAAAATTGATGATTGCAGTACTGTTATAATTGAGGTAAACATTAGTGCAATAAACGGAGAACTGATATTTCGCGATGGTGCACCTGTCCATGATGTTCATATCAGCTCCGAAAACTGTAACAAAAACGATATGTCATGTAGTTTCACCGATTTGCGCATTATCGGAACAGCGAATACAGTTTCTGCTTTTATAAATTTGGGGGAATTTTTTCCTTTTAAGATTGGTTTGTGGTCGTTTAAAGTCGATGCACATACCCCCGTTTTCCCTCCCGGCCATAAAAATTTAGCTATGGTTACCCTTAGTGCCTCACGTACAGAATCCTCTTTAAAATCGACTCTTAATATAAAAATTTCGGTTGTATCAGTTAACAATCCACCCATAATCGAGTCACTTCATGATACAATTGTTCTCTCCCCTAGAGTTCCCCTTGAAATACCATATTTGTCTGTATATGACCCTGAATTTCAAAATTTTCATACTACTGAAGAATGGTTAGATTTATTTATTTCTGTAAATTCAAGTTTTGTTGAGTTGCATGTTGATACATTCCTGGGACTGCAAAATGCAATACGCGACCTTGATTCATCGAAAAACGCTATACATCTTTCGGGTGGACTAGAACAGCTCAATCTCATTCTTTCAAAATTAAAAATTGCTCTTTTAAGCAATTCTGTTGAGGAAATGTTGTGTCTTAATGTAACTGTAAAAGATAATGGATACGGTGGTATAGGGGGCGAAAAATTTTGCACCAAATTTATTCCGATATTGCAGTCAAAAATTCCTCCAGAAAACGCTGATTATTTTCTTAGTTTCAATTCTCTTTCGAAGAGGCAAATGGTTACTTTCGAAGATACACCTGCCTCAATACAGAATGTGTCTGATGTTATTGGGCTTATGCAAGGGGAAGTATCAGTTCGAATATCGACCAAAATTGGTTCCATTCTGTTGCAAAATTCTACTGTATCCGATGCTCAGGTGTTTGCCGCAGAAAAGCTTTCTTTGGAATCGAAAGTGGTCTTAAATGAGGGAACAGAACAGTTTTTCAGTCATACTCAGGTGCGTAACTTTTTCAATGTATGTATATATTAGTGGATTAGGAATTTTAATTAATTTACTCAAATAAATATCATGCATCTATCCTACAGAATACCCACTATGTTTTTCATTTAAAGTCATTATCGATGCATCATTTTGTCAGGATTCAAAGTGCTTCTTAATGGTAAATCTACGTTAGCATTTCCCTAGATTTTTTTCTGAATTTTTATCTGAATATTTACTAGCCATTTCAAAATAAAATAATCCATTCGCTGTGTAATCCAAATAATTGCTCTATTGCCTGCATTTTGCAACAGGAGATTTTACCCCAAACTTAATATAAAATGCCTTTAATATGTAAGCACTCATTTCAAAATATAAGGGCATGCGTGCCTAGTCATTAAAAAAAATTTCTTATCTTCGAACGACAAAAATATAATTTTACAGGCAGGCCTTCAGAGTAAAAAGTTCGAATTAAACTCCACTCAGAAATCAGCTAACTTTCCAGATGAATTTTTATACCAAGATATGTTTATAATAGGATGCCACACAACTATCCAGAGCATTCTTTCTATTATGACTTATATTCCTAGCACAGACTGGAATTCGCATACTGGTGGCTATGATACTATATTAATATTCGGTCCAGCTGGCCAGCTGGAGCTAACAATTGAAGTCATCCCAGTAAATGACTCTCCAACTTTTTTATTAGCACCCGAATTGGCCAGCAGTAAACTTTTCACAGTTGAAGGTCAATCCTTACTTTTATCTGGAATATCTGTAAATGATATAGAATCTGAATTTGCTAATGATTATGACTTCTTGGAACCAAGTCTAAAACTTGTTCTTGAGGCTAAACTTGGAGCTATACGTCTAGCAGACACCCACGGATTGATATTCAATGCTAAAATACCCTCTAATTTTTACCCTGAGGTGCCCCCTTTAATGCAATTAACTGTGAGGGGCTCATTAAGATCATTAAATAGAGCTTTGAAGCAGCTGTATTACTACCCTCCAGATTCACCTTTCGCAGCAAAAGTGGTTGAACATGTGCTAAAACTCGAAATTGTTGGATTTGACAGTCAGCGTTTTTTCGTATCTGTATCTGAATATGCTGGCAATATTGATGGCATATTAGAAGTTATTCTTGCATGTGACGCTATTTTTTCTGCCATGTCCGAGAAAGCAGGAATATCCTTTCATGTATCAGATTTATTAGGATATAATGTATCAAACTTGGTGAATATTGCTTTCAGAGCTTATGAATCAGATGTATCATTACAAATATTGATAAGAGATGCTCTCTATCAATGCGAAAATTTTGCAGTGGAATATATAAGTTTCGTTACTGGTGAAAGTGTTAACAAATATTCATTTGAAGCTCCATTTATTGTCACAGTGCAATCGAATATAGCTGAAGATCAACGAAGTATTGTACGGGAAATTCAGCTGGTCAATGTTCCAGAACCAATCGCAATGGTCGTTTCAAGCCTAGATCTCATGACAGAAGATAGTCTGGCTGAGGTTAAATTCGAAGCTCTTCCAAGTTGTAAAATCGGTAATGCTGCATTTACAATTCAATTTATGAGAGAGAAAACTGAAATCCTTTATGGAAACTCCACTTCTCAAGATGTTAAAGCAGCACTAAAGAGGCTTTCAAATATTGGAGATATTGAAGTTATTGAATGTGAGATTCTTGTATCGAGGCGTTGCTGGATGTTGAAATTTCTCACGACGGGATTTCCTGTCCATATTGGATCCCAGGACACCATCAATATTTCATTTTCCAATGTTGCTGATGTATGTTTTAAGGGTTTTGTAAGTCAGATTACAACCAATTCGGCCTCCTCTGATATCATAATATTTACTATTGATGATCTTGATGGTAAAAAGTGCTCTATGTCTATGGATATTTATGTTTTGCCGACTCCTAAACCCCCCAAAATAAGTACTTTACACATAGAAGAACCCCTTATTTTGAATCCTGGAGTAACAATTTTACTTCCCAGTATCAAAATTTCGTCGTATGACTCAGATTTGGAATCGAATATTGAAGTTCAGCTTAGTTGGATGCGTGGAAATGTTCATCTACCAGTCGAAATGTACTGCAACAATTTTATATATGAAGAGCATTCTTTTGAGGGAAACTTGAGGCGTAAAATCAGCGTAAAAGGCGATATAAATTTTGTGAACGACGCTTTAAAAAATATGAAGTTATCGACGCCTGTGGATTATATCGGCTGGATGGATATTAGTATCAAATCCTGGCACATACAGACAGATGAAAATGAACTTAATAAACTAATTAGTTATGCAAACATGCATGTATTAGTGCAGGGGGATGTACCATTACCGGGATTATCGATGCCTCAAAATATTACTGTGTTTCACAAAACTCCTACTTTAATTTATGGTATTCACCTAAATGGCCTTGAGCATCAGCCTGATGACAGCCAGTTGCTTCTTACTATCCGAGTCCAACGTGGCAGTCTAAGTCTTGACCTCATTCCCCTTCACAATCAAACTAATATAATTTCTGGAAATGATAATCGAGGGCTTATGACTATACCGTGCAGTGTATTTTCAGCAAAATTCATACTGAATTCATTAGTATATACCGGGATGGATGAATTTTTTGGAGCAGATATTCTCACTATTGATCTTAGAATTTTGAATTCAGATAATAACTTGAATTCAACATTGCTCATGTCTTCAACATCTATCAATGTGGTTGCGGGTAACTTTCCTCCTATGATACACATACCAGAAGTACTTCGAACAACTTGGGTTGTTAAAGAAGATACATCCATCTTATTTGGTTCTGGAATTATGATATCCGATGGAAATTTAATGAAAAATTCCTATTTATTAGTTGAAATATTCATCGCAAAAGGTGCATTTTTATCTTCAGGAAGTAAAAGAGAAATGCACATTGTGATTGAAGGTGAAATTGAGGATGTGAACAAGGTACTATCTCAGGGATTTCTCTACCAGGGGTGCCTCAATTGCTGGGGAATAGATGATATTGTAGTTGAAGTTATATCTCACCCAAAGGATGTTTCTTTATCTCGAAGGTCTTCTGTTACGATCCCAATATTTGTAGAACCAGTTAATGATCCGCCTAAAATCGAGTTGCCGGCAGTGCTACCTTCTGAAGTCATTGAAAATACTATTACTCCAATTCCATTAAATGTTAAAGATGTTGATGTTGAAGACAGCGATGGCCTTTTGACTGTGACCATAACCTGTTTTGGGGAATTGAATTTTATATCCATTCAAAATTTCAATCAAATTTACTCCTCTCTACCTTTACATTTTTTAAGCGGGTCAACTCATGGATTTCATGATGCTTTGAGATTTAGTGCTCCACTTGAATTTGTAACACAAGCTCTGTCTCTTCTAGCTTATAAGTCAGAGACAGTTGGTAACGGCGGATTTGAGATAACTGTAACGGATAACGGGAATACTGGCATTGATGGTAAGGAGCAAACTGCCAAAAAAATAATTAATATTCTGTCTATTCCTGAACCTCAGAAAATACCTGTATGGGTTCTCCCTACAAAAGGATATGTCGAAACGGATGTAAAAGGCTTTGCTCTAATAAAAGATGTAAGTATCAAAGGAATTGAAGATGGCAACAGCAATGCAAATGATTTTGTTGTTACTATCAGTGCAAATTTGGGCACAGTCAGTAATATATCAACAATAATTAATTTTAATGCCAATACACTTGAAGATTTGTACTCATCGATAGAAATCGGGCTGAGTGGAACGGCTTCTGATATTTGTACACTTCTCAGTGATGGATTTTCATATCACATGAATGCTAAAACTTCACAAAAAACAGATGACATATACTTGCACATTCGAGATGCATTCTATTCATGGGAAGCTAGTGCAAATTTGCCTGTCATCTTACGAAATAGGCCTGCCTTTTTGCCAGAATTATTGGCAACTGAAACCCAGATTGGGGCCCAGGTTGGCACTCCATTTAGGTTCACAATAGTATCAATATTGCAGCCTAGTATCATCGACGACAAACTTTACACGCTAAGAGCTAGTGTTCTTGGTAAAGGGACGCTTAAAGTTACAACTCAAGTTCCTGGGTTGTGGATTGAAATAGGTCTTGAAGAGGGGTCAGATTGTAAGTGTGGCCAAAATATTCTGGTGCACGGCACTATATCAACTCTAAATGAAGATTTTTTAAAAGAGGGCATGATCGTGTACGTTCCTTCTATCCCTGACAAGTTCGACACAGTTACATTTTCCCTTAGCAGCTTTAAAAAAGATCGCATTATTGAAAATATTGAAGTAGTTTCTGAGATAAGCATTATAGCTGATGTATCAGGAGAAATTACTTACCCAGAAATACAAACTTCTAAACATGTTTGGTATATGATGGAAGGTAACACTTTATCCATAAGTGGTATTGAGCTCGTTTCTGGCTCAGGAATTTGTCATTTTGCAGAGACTTTTAAATCAATTATATTGAAATTGGAGATATCATGCATAGGTGGAACAGTAATCTTTCCAAATTTGAATAATATGCATATTGTACATACTGGTACTGGAACCAACATGGTTACAATGCTTGCGTCTGTTTTCTATCTAAATATCGCTTTAAGCAGTTTTTTATTTTATGGCGATAAGTACTATAATGGTCGTGGATCAGTAGTCCTTTCGTTTCATGAAAATAATATAGCTACTGCAAATAAAGACTTTTGCTCAAATGAAAGCACTGAAATCATAATTGTGATAAAACCAGTGAACAACCCCCCTAAAATTCATCTCCCCTTATCTAGTCAGCGCATTTTAGATGAAGATGCGCATCATTTTCCCATCCAAAATTTGTATGTTTCTGATCCAGATGCACATGAACAAATTGAGAGTTTTATATCATTGGTAGTATCGGTTAATAATGGATCTCTATATATTGATTCGAAAAGTAATTATCAGCCGAGCGCAATTAACTCCAATTCGAATCTCATAGAACTTCGTGGTACTTTAGAAATGGTCAACTTCGAGCTTGAAGGACTTATTTATGTCCCTGAACTCAATTTTAATGGATATGTAAATGTGACATGCTCTGTAAATGATGAGGGAAATTCTGGTTTTGGCGGTTCATTAACGAGTACAGATAATTTTGACCTCTATGTTCGGCCAGTCAATGATCCACCAGTAGTAAACATGCCTCAGAACATAGAAATTCCAAATTGCAAGTTAAACTGCAATAAAACTGTAGTTCCACTTTTGGGAGTTGTTCAGATTGATGATGTTGATACGACGGATTCAGAGATATTTATAGCTGAATTTCGAATGTCTGGATTATATGGTGCCCCTGCTCATGGCTCAATTTCTTTTCCTATTAACAACAATTTAAGTATTGATAGAACCATTGATTTTGATTCATCAACATTTATTAAAGTTACTGGAACTCTAAACTTCTTACAAAGTAGTGTAACACATGGAGTATATACGCTTAACAGTTTCTACTACTGGATTACGGATAAAATTGATGTTACTATACATGATGGAAGTGGTGCTTTTTCTAGTGCATGGAGCATAATTTCAGTACCCCCCAATACCCCAATGCCTTCAGTGATTTCATCCTTTTTTAATATAACAAGCATGAGCAACTCTTTAGAAGTGCTAGAGGATTCGCCACTCGATTTCGGTCAAGATCTTCAACTTGGCATAGAATTTGAAATTTCTCAATCTCATTTTAGCAGTGCTTTTTCAACCGCTTCACTTGAAAAATACGAAATATCAGTTAAGGTATCGGCTGTCAAGGGGTTTGTTTACTTCAAAAATTTCCCCACTGGCATCTCCCCAATTGACGACACTGAAAATTTTATAAATTTTATTAATCCCAGGACCAAAAACACGATTATTTTCCAAGGAAATTTAGCTTCCACTTCTGAGGCATTAAAAGAGTTAGTTTACATAGGTGCGAAGAATCAATCTGGCCCTGATGAAATCTCAATTTTGGTAGAGTGCCGTGGAAAAAGCTCTACAATCAAGTTCGAAATTCAAATTTCCCCTGTAAATGACCCCCCTATTATGTTCCCTCCATTGAGTACCGATCTTCACTCTTTTGATAAAGATGATGAAAACCAAAAATTGATAATATCGGGTATAAGAATAGAAGATTCGGATTTGGATTTTGGGGCTATTGAAGTTAGTTTAGAATTCATTGATTGCAAAGTCTATTTACCCAATAGCAACCAAATTTCAACAAATTTAAATATCACTGAAACAAACCTTGGAAAAATTTCTGTCAGCGGGGACCTTGTTAGTGTCAATACAGCCCTTGAAATTATTCATGTTGTCGGAAAGCTTAAAGGGTTTGATCGAGGAATATTAATTTTAGCAGTCGATCCTGAGGGAGCTTTATCAAATCTTCATGTACCATTTTCATCAGTTGACTTCCCCGAATTCAGCCCGAAATTCGAATTTCTGCCCGAATTTTCATTAAATTTGACCATCAATGAAGATGAAAAAGATGTAAAAATTGGCACTGGAGTGACCCTAAATGCCTCGTTCAAGGAAATTTATTTCCCTCAAATGAAATATGACGTAACTGTCTCATGCATGTATGCAGCTAATCTTGAAGTTCAAAAATTGACAGTTTTACCATTTGCATTGCACACAATTCAGAGCATCGAAATTTCTGCAATATCAGGCTCATTCATAATAACTTTAGACTCATCCGGTTTATGTAAAACTTGCAGTATTGAAGTATCAAATCCACTTCCTTACAATGCAACTGCAAATCAATTAGAAATCATGTTACGCAGATTTAATTTGATAATATTGGGCGTACAAGATTTAACCGTTTCCAGATTTGATCTTTCATTAGGATTTCGCTGGATCGTAACATTTATCGGAATAATAAATTTCCCCCCCTTGCATGTCGAACCTGACTCTTATGATATTCTGCTAGGAAATTTTGAAACTGAAGTGAAAATATTTTCTGAAGTTATCAATGAAGAATCTGGAATGGGCGGGAAATATTCAATTTCATTTGATAATGCTGTTCAATCAAAACTTATTGCTCATACGGCATCAGGCAAAGATATCGAAAAAGCTCTCCTTGAGTTGCCAAATGTACGTGCAGTAAGTGTACAAAAACATAATGAAATAGACAAAAATGTCTACATGATCACCTTTATTGATGCTGGAAATGGTGGGGATTTACCTCTTTTAAAGGCCAAATATACTCTATTGAACTCGAACATTTTATCAGGCTATGGCGTAAATTTTTATGCTGAGGAAATTGAAAAAGGGGTAAGTAAGCCTGATATATGGTGCATCTCTACATATACGAGTTACAGAGATCTAGAATTTACACTGAGCATGACAGATGAAGACAGTGCATCAAACCTTGTTTTGCTTAAGTTTTCATTCGACAATAGTGATATATCATACAAATCTGATTTTATTTATCCTCACACTGCTGGAGAAAGTTCGGATGATAGTACTTCTATCCATAAATCGTTACAATCCATGTTGAACAATGTACTGAAATCCATGAAGCAAAATGGGAGTTTAAATTCGGATCTGAAGACTGCAGTATTTGTAAATCGGTCTGAAAATGGACACATGGTGTCATGGCAAGTTGTGTTTAACGATATTCCTCCTAGTTTTCCGTTACCGATTCTTGTTAGTACACCATGGTCAAATGCAAGTTTATCATTTATTAATGTCCCTACTGTCCCTAATGGAGGATTTAGTCTTGGTCTTAGAATCAATGGTGCTTCTATTCGGTGGTCAAAATCAATTGCAGTTAATGCATCTTTAGATGAATTCAAATCAGCAGTTGCTCTGCTTCAAATAAATGAAAGTCCATTACGCGTAAAATTTGAAGTTTTCCATTATTTAGATGCAACTCAAAATTATAGTATCAAATGGACAATTGCTGTTTTAAGTGGTGGTGGAAGAGACCTTCAGCTATATGTTCGACCAGACTCTGAATTCAAATCTTTCAAAAACATGGGAATATCGATAGAGAAAGTAAAAGGGAATTCAGATCGGGGTACAATTCAATTAGAACCAGTTCCTGGAATAACTCTTTTGCCTGGACTTTACCCTGAATGGGTTTCATTTTGTGGGACATATTCATCGATCGCGGAATCACTTCAGTTGCTGAAATTCACACCACCAAAGAGCTACCACGGAGATGTTGCAGTTATTTTTCATATAAAGAATGGATTGAATGATGTAAATTTTGCACAAGTTGAAGGCTCAAGAGAGCTAGTACGTTGGCTTTCAGTGGTATCTCATAATGATTCCCCTGAGTTGAGATGGTGTGGTAAAGCTCTAGGGCCATATAATACCCCTCTAATTCTACGTGGAGAGGAAGATACACCATACAGACTTTCATCATTTTGTGGTTTTTCGAGCAGTATTGAAGTTTTTGACATCGATGAAGGAGTACATGGGCTGACTGTACACATCAGTGCTGATATTGGTTCTTTGAAAATTGACAATAAAACTATTTATGTTCTTAATGGGAGTGCAGAAGAGATAAATAATTACTTCAAAGGTCTAACATATGTGCCCCAAGCTCAGTGGAATGGAATCGTGCAGTTGAGTTTTGATGTTTACGATGAATATCAAGCAAATGCAAATGCAGAAATATATATTGACATACTAGCAATCAATGACGCCCCGACTTTATCCTGGACTACAGAATTTAAAACTGTCCAAGTGCTCGATACCGTAGATAATTCGATTATACAGGGACTACTAGTCAATGCTAATGAAGATCATCCTCTATATATTTTTGAAAATCTTACTATATCAGATGCGGACTGCAATTCAGATGTAACGAATGACAGCTGTTACTTCAGTGTAATGGTATCATGTACGTACTGTTATATTAAATGTGATAGGTGTAACATCCCGAGAATGCCTCGCACTGGAGATAATGAAAATGTGAATATTTTTGGTTGGAAAGGAGACATATCGACTTTGAATGTTGTCTTAAATAGCGTTATTTACATATGTCCAGAACACTGGAATGGAGTCGATATCGTGACTGTCTTGATTGATGACAGAGGAGATGGAAAGTTCAACAACCCCTTTACGACTGAGCTTCAACTTGTTGTGGATGTCCATGCTATTCATGATATCCTAAATATTGATGTGCCGATGCATACTATCAATGCCTACGAAGATGAAGTTTTGGTAATCGGTTCCAGTCGATATTACCAAAAAGCAACTAATTTTACCGTAATTGAAAGATCTATTTTCATTAGTGATTTGGACATTTTGTCAGAAACCGTGAAATCGCGTTACTCAATCAATGGAAACTATATCGATTCTGCATTAGATTCATCAATTTTAGTGGATATCAATGTGAACTATGGCACTGTTTTACTTCCATTCGTACCCAGAAAAAAAAGTTCGATGCATTTTTATGAAGGTAACACTGGTCTGCCATATAAAACCATTTCATTTTCTGGCCCAATAGAAGTAGCCAATGAAATTTTATCGGAAATTCACTATCATGGTGGTCTTAATATGAATAGTGACATCAAAGGTTTGGACCATATTCAATTGACAGTAAAGAAATTTTCTGGAATTTCAAATACTGGAACTATTTCAATCAAAGTTCAGGCACAAAATGATCCCCCTGTTATCGATGTTGAACATTATTCAGAATATGATCATATCTTACGTACTCATGATCAGCTTTCTAGCATTATAATTAAAGTTCATTCAATTAACACAACAGAAGATACGCTGACTCAATTACCAAAAATTACTGTTCGGGATGCAGATTTAGTTTTGAATTCCAGCAATAAAAATTATTTATCGAAAGCTTATATCGATGTCAGCATTTTTGCTCTGAGGGGGTATGTACGTATTTCATCAAGAAACAATCCACAATACGGAATGCCTGACAGCAAAAGTTTATTTTTCCGGGCATCGATAGCAGACGTGAATTCAGCGTTATCTGAGCTGACATACATTGGAGGTGAAAATTTATACGGAACAGACAGTATTGTTATTACAGCTAGCGATTTGGGGAATTCTGGTTCAAGTTACCTCTGCAACAATATGGCTCCAGCGCTTGAGCGAAAATTTTGTTCACTAAATTGCACAGTTGTTATTCCAATTTTCATTCAATCGATACCCGATTCTCCAAAAATTAGCTATCTAGAAACAATATCCGTTAATGAAGATACTTCTATGCTGATTCCAGGTCTTTCGTTTGTTGAGTTTGACAATATAGATCCAAATATAAATGGTGGTGTTGATGTATTTATAGAAACTTTTCATGGCCATATAGTGCTTAGTGCATCAATAGATGGGTTGACTTTTTATAATGACACAATTTATGGAAAAAATTTCAAGAGAATTCATTTTTCATCTCTTCCTCGGGATGCAAATAGAGTGTTAGAAAATTTTATATATCGGCCAGACACCGATTTCAATGGTCTTGACAGAATTTCTTTAAACATATCAAACAGCCATTCAGCGTTGGGCGGATTCGAACCGATTCCTGCGTTTTCAGAGGTAACAATGTTATTGCGCATTATTCCGTTTAATGATTTTCCAACTATTTTTCTACTGTTAGATACTGTGAGTATTAAAGAAGATGATACTCTTTTGCTCTCTATGGTACAAATCAACGATAAAGATTTTCAAGGAATCGATGGGTTCTATAATGAGAGAAAGATGTCCGTGCTATTACAGTGTAGTAACTGTAAATTTGAGTTTGTTGACATGGATAGCATATTCAAAATTGAACTGAGCAATGAAAATAACTCCAGAGTGCCTTATGTTGGCCCTCAAACTAATGGGTTAAGAAACATTTTGTTTACTGTAAACTATGATTTCCTTCAAAGTACTATGAATTCGATCATCTATCGACCAGATCAAGATTGGTACGGATCAGATCAGGTTTTAATAACAGTTCATGATTTGGGTTGTTGCGGTTTTGGGGGTGATTTATCTCATTCAAGTAGACTAAATGTGAACATATACCCTGTGAACGACCCCCCAAATTGTGTTCAACCCTTATTTCCCATGACTATAGCAGAAAATTCAGCAAAAAAAGTAGATTCTTTTTATGTCAGTGATTCAGATCTTGAATCCATACTTCAAGTTGAAGTAGCTGTTAATATCGGTGTTCTATATTATGGATTGGCTAACTTTCCGGAAAATGAAATCATTGATATTTATTCTCCGTCGGTACTTCAACTAAACGGAACAGTAAGTGAGGTAAACATTGCATTAAGAGAGCTTCATTACATCCTTCCAGTGAATTGGGAATCGAATCAGAATTTGAGTTCCAGTGCATTGACTTTTGAGCCGCATAGAATTGAAATTAAAGTTACAGATGAACATGGGGTGAAGGATACATGCTGGCAAACTGTAATTGTAATTCCTATGATTACTGATGACCCAATCATTGATGCTCCCGGGGCGCATTTTGTACTTCCACCTTGTCACTCCAGCGGTTTGTATCCGATCGAATTAAGGTGCAAACATGTCATCAGTGTTGATGTGATTGAGGTAATTTTTCTCATTGGTTGCATACATTTATATTGTAAATAGTAGTAATATTTGTATCCAGGACCTTATAATGTAAAATATGTTACTTAATAAATAAGATTTTTAAGAATGAAAAATAATTTAAAAGTGTGATAAATAAGAAGATACATCTGTAAACTTTTCAGCAATTTGTACTTACCATACAGCAGCAGAAGGCTCTATTTTAGACCAGGCTCAGCCCAAAACTTCTTCATTGCTTTTTTCAAGTAGGCTTAATGCTTGTTTGTTTTGTACATTCTATGCTGCCTAGTTTGCTTATAAGGTACTATTGTAAATTATGGTTTATAACAATTTGGCTGCATAATCTGCACATCCACATCTGGTAATAAATTTTGTTACTTACTTCTATCCTTAATAAAAAATTTTATAAGTATTGTCTTAAGATATGTTCATAGTCGTTATCCTGGAAAAGTATAGATAAATATTATTTTATAAAATATTCTCAACATTTAAAAAGTTTAATTTCTTCATATTTTCATTGGACATTTTTGACTTCTTGTGACTTCAAATATTTCCATCATTAATTTGGTTAGAAAATCATGAAAGCTCCTTTAAGAACTAAAATGATTTTTATTATTTAAATACTTTTAGGCCGTGGAAGATCAGCCCTTAAATTTAGTAGGTATTTCTATATATGATTCTGATGGTAAAGTCAGAAATTCCACTATTTTAGACGTACAATTAATATCTTTACATGGAAGCTTTTTGGTAGAAGACGGGTTCGGAATCCAGTTTAGCTTTGAACATGATGCGCATAATTCTCGTTTAGTTGGATCTCGATCTCACATCAATAATGTGCTACAAACTCTTGTCTACACCCCAGATCTCAATTTTAACGGAAATGATTCAATACTTATTCGTGTTTCTACATCTTTAGGGGGTTACAAAGAAATTACAATACCTCTAAGAATATACCCTGTAGCCGATACTCCGGTTATATTGGTTTCTAATTTTGAGGAAATTTCTGGTTTTGAAGATGAAATAATATGGATGCCTAACTTTTTGTTGCTTGACGCTGATGATAATGCAAACCAGCGACTAAACAAAATTTTACTTAATATTGAGGATTTGGAATACAATCCAATTTTTAACATCACAATATCAGCCAATTTTGGAAGTATAATGCTGTTCTCCTCTCTGAATCTCTCATTTGTTCTTCCTGAATTTGATGGAAGCAATGTACCTGCGAATGTGTATGTTAACAAGGGGGCAATTTCCAATCCTGTAAAGGGTTATGGCAGAGCCCCGCTATCAATATTGTGGTGGAAATTTGTCGAATATTCGGGATTATTAAGCAATGTACGTACATCGCTGACTTTTATGGCCTACCGTCCAGAAGCAAATTTTAATGGCATCGATGTTTTGACAGTATCTGTTACTGACGAACACGGGCTTTCTTCAAGTATTTTAGTTCCTATTACAGTTAAGAAAGTTAATGATCCCCCTGTTTTGACCGGTGTCGGGGCAAATTACCACCCATATCTGCCCTCACCTGATCTTTTATCCCTTAAGATTATTAGCATGAATCTGCAGTATATCAAGGAGGATACCGATCTTTTTCTGAACATTCTACACTTGCAATTACGCGACGTAGACAATAGTGAATACATTGGGACTTACATAACACTCACCATTAGTTCATTTAATGGAAATGTTAAGCTAAATCCCTTGCCACGTAGTGAGGTTATATTATTAGGGTCGGAAATGAGTTTATATGAGTATGAGTTGAAAATAAAAGGAACTCTGCGTGGAATACAAGATGCTCTTGAAAAGCTAGTATTTTCGCCAAAACTCGACTATCACGGAGATAAGGCAGGAGTAAAATTTGTGGTTACGGATGAAGGAGAGGATATAGGTATCAATAAAAATACATGTGTACTGTACATACCCATTACTGTACTCCCTGTGAATGATTTACCATCGTTGATCGTACCAACAGTCACTTCAAACGGGGTTCATGAGTCAGTAGATGAAAATGGATCTATACGTTTGGGAGGTGTAAATCCGAGTCTTCTACAAAATTCCACTCAAACATATCAGTCTCAACTGACAAATCAAGATTTTGAACTGGTTTCTCTAGATATTGCTAAATGCAATGACAAATACCCAAAAATCGATCAGCTTGGAAGTACAATGCCATCATGGTTAACCGTACTGAACGATAGCATCATATATTCAGCAACAAATATTGAATTTGGTCGTGAACTGTGGAAAACGGATGGAGAATCTAAGCCTATGTTACTCATGGATCTTTTCCCAGGTCAAAGAGATGGAAATCCTGAATATTTTACCGTCTTTCAAAGTAAAGTATATTTCAGCACAGAGGGTATAGATCTTAAAAGTTGGACATTACTTTACCCTGATGAATGTGAGGGGTTTAAGCAAGCAAGTTTTAACCCGCAAATACATTTTTTTGTGGCAGAAAGTTCAATATGGTATCCAAATTATGCCTACAACTGCCCTGTGGGTTATCATTGGGCCAGCACAGCAGAGGGCAAGAAATTATTTCCAACACCTTACTATGATTTGAACTTGCAAATCAACAAATCAAAAAAGCATGTATATTTTAATGAGTGTGGCTGGAAGGGATATGTATATAATGGAGTACATAGAGAAAAATTTAGATTTTCAGATAGCTTGGAAACAGGAGCATTTAAACATGCTGGTCGAAATGAGGATTCAAAAATAGAATTTGATTTTGACAGTTCTAAATTTGCTGGAATTATATGTGTTGTAAATATAGATGAAAAGTACGGTTATAATGGGAAAACGCTTTGGCGAACAGACGGAACCTCAAAAGGCACCATACAGTTAGAGTCACATAAAAATATCCAATCGCCGTCGTATATGACGCCATTCATGAATCGACTGTTTTTCGCAGCATACAACCCTAGTCATGGAGTTGAACTGTATAGTAGTGACGGATCAGTTACTGGATCTGTACTTGAATTAGATATCTATCCGGGAGCTCATAGTTCGCATCCTAAAGAACTCGTATCAGATGGACGGTCCATTTCAGAGCGTTTATTTCTTAGTGCCAATGATGGAAAAACTGGCCAAGAACTTTGGGTTTTTTCTATATATCAGCAAAATGCTCAGGCTCAAGTGATAGATATTTACCCTGGTCTCCCCTCTTCAAACCCCTTATGGCTAGTTTATCACCCCCTATTAGATAGGTTATTGTTCAGTGCAGACGATGGAATCCATGGGCGAGAATTGTGGTCATCCGATGGTACACCACAAGGAACATCTATAGTCTCTGATATTTACATAGGTACCAAGGGTTCTTGTCCTTCTGAGCTTACAGTTTTTAAAAATCTACTAATTTTCAGTGCAAATGATGGGAAATATGGAAGAGAATTATGGTCTTATGATGGTGCTGTAACTGTGAAGGTTAAGGACATCCGCAGTGGATTCATGAGTTCAAATCCTTCTCATTTAATAGTGCCACCGAACGACAGTTTACTTTACTTTATTGCATCTGATGGTACATCAAAAATGAGTGCATTTGGTTCTCACATTGGTGTCTCATCCGAGTTCTTTTATACTGATGGAACGGCAGTTGGAACGAAAAGGGTTACACAACAAAAAAGTCCATATACTTATAGCGACTTCATTATTGGTAAAAATGATGCTGACATCCAAGGTAGAGACAAAAAGGATACAATTGTAGCGGTCAATGGTCGCATAGTGTTTTCAGCCATAAACCTTAGCAAATATAAACCAAACCCAAATTTTTCGCTTATACAGAACACTGATATGTTTTTATTAGTGCATGACACAGAAGATGATTGGCTTGAACTTACATTGTCGTGCAGTAAATGTACAATAACTGTGGGTAGAACTGAAATAAATGAGGAACTGATTGGTTCGTCAGTAAAACTATACGGGTTTGCACTGTTAATTAACGATGCTATGAGGAATGTCACTTATCGTGGCTTAGCCGGTGAATCTGGTTTTGATACTGTTAATATATCCGTATGCGACCTCTATCAATGTGGTATAAATCCAGCAAATGAAACAATTTCAGTGTTTGTGCAAGCTGTGAATGATCCACCAATAGTAACTGTACCCGAAAATGTGATTGTAACCCAAGTTGATAAGGAATTTGGAATTCTTGGAATTAGTATATTCGACAGGGATGCAATTGAAACTGCGTATACAACACCAAAAGGAGTCTATATTGAAGCACCAATTAGCGTTTTCATCAACGTCACTCATGGTCATATTTCACTTGTATACATTGAAAATATATCATTTCTCAGTGGTTCCGGTTATTCAGATGATGAAATAGTATTAGTTGGATCGGTGTTGGATATAAATCGATCGATAGGAACTTTGTTGTATAGATGCAATAATGCATGTATTAAAGGATTGAAGAATGAAAATGGCCAAATAATTGTAACAGCTGACGATAACGGGTACACAGGGAAAGGAGGCCCAAAATGGCACAGCGCAACAATTATTATTGCACTTTCAGAAGAATTGCTTGGCTATTAATAAAAATTTTCCTTATAATGTGTGGTGCATTTGACGTGTGGACTGAAAAGTTACATTTCAATCCATCGATTTTCATGTTTTTCTTATGACTAGAATATAATGCGTTCACAGTTGGAAACCCTAAAACTAAACTGAACCAAATCTGAGCTGTGTAGACTATCTAAAACTGACCTTGATGTGGTCAAGTTCAGCCTTTTGCACTTATATTTTTCTGAGCAATATAAAACTTTCATGCTTCTGGATAAACCTACAATTTGAAAAATGTAATGCATATATATATATATATATTACATATATCAAAATGTACATTAAGTTAAACTGTTAAGAATCAATAGATTAAAGACTATGCATATAACCAATAATAAGCATAACCAGAAATACAAAGAAGACACACACAGTCAATAATGTATTAATCCCTATTCATGTGTTGCTAAGAATGAATCTTGTCAACATAATACTACTTAAGAGCACATGCATATGAAAACACACTTATCAGAACATACTTATGAGAACACACTAATGAGAACACTCTTTAAGAGAAAGTACTTTACAAGAATGCACATATAAGACGAATTAAGTCCATAGAGTCACAGTTCCATAACAGATCATGGCAAAACAGATCAGATCCTGACATAAATATAAATCTGTACCAAAGCATTGGTATGCTTGGGAAAAATAGCAACTTCATTAATGAATCTGAAAGTAAAAAAATTATTTTAGCAAATACGCCAAGAAAAAAATTAATAGGCTGTACATAGTAAAAAGGTTATTTGCATTCATAATTTATTTTTACTTTTTTGTCATCCTTCCACTTATTCTATTTACATCTATAATATATATATTGTACCAAATATTGAATCATCAATGACTGTATCCATGGCAAGGTACATGAAGGAATCTGCTACAAAATAGCAAGAGCTTTTTTACACTGAATAGTTATAGAAATATACTGGAAGATTGAATGCAGAATTGTACAATACAATTTATTGTTTTTAGCAGCTGCAAGATCCACCCAATGTTATAGTTAGTGAGTAATGCCTGCGGCTCCTCCCAAAAGATTCTCAAATGAAGGGCATGAAGTTGATGTGCTTGTTGGCATGTATCAGCATACTTTGTCATTTTAATTTTATGCTGTGCAGATACCTATTGACAAAAGGATTGAGCTGCAAATTTAAGCAAGGATAGTTAAAGTGTGTTAATGATCATTGCATCAGCACTGGAAAGATCAAATTTTTTTTCTAGAATCAATAAATGCCAGATTACCAGACTTGGCTTTGCTATAAATAAGGATACTTTCAGATTTTTTAGTAACAGATAGAGCTGCATGATGCCCCAGATAAAAAAAGAAGAGTGCGTATTGAGTTATGATGTTTATTTTAATGCCCCTCATGGTGCACACACCATCACGGTTACCCAAGATATTTTTGAATTTATTATGACAAAGCAAACAATTACATTAGCCGAGAGAGTTGGAAGTTCAAGCTAGTGCTTCAACTGTTAGGATTGCTGCATCTAAGATAAAATTAAGACAACTGTAAGACGGAATTGAACAGCTATCAACGAAAAACTATGGCTGGTGTGAGAAAAATTTTCAGTGCCAATCACATAACTAGATTTACAAAGTAATGTTTTTCTTGACACATGCATGTCAGGATTTCTGTTACTACTGTTACAATTCCTGTCCAAATTTCGACCCATAGCCCGTGACTCGTGATCTATTTTACCTGTCCCCAGTTTATACTTGGCTCTGATCCATTTATGCAACTCAACTCTAATTAGGATTCATGCATTTCTACGGTTCTACTCTACAATTCTTCTCCATCAATTTATGCAGTTGAACCATTCCTAATTTATGATATTTAATAAAAAGAATTCACCATGAAATAATTGTAAATTTTTATTTGTTTAGTAAAGAGCTCAGTTAAGTAAAATGTTTAAAATTTATCACTTTAAATTCAATGTAGATTTTAAAAAATTTATTCATCACACATGTTTATAGAAAAGCTTACATCTGCCAGTTTAGTTCAATTACACTTTTATCTTCTAAACTCTAGCCTAAAGCATCATACTCTTTTCTTCAGTTTCTTATTTGAAGACTTTTTGAAGCAGTACTGATGCTAAAAATATTCATAAAAACATAAAATATCTAATGCACAACTTACCCTTTAAGATTACCTTTCTTTATAGATGCAAGATATTCTAGGCAATCAAAGCAATATGCTCAGACATGCGAAAAAAAATTTCCTGCCTGTTGAACAAAAATATTAACTAAAAAAATGTTTTTTTTTCAGGTCAATAATAAGATCTTAATTAGCTTTAAGGATTTGTTAGTCAAGTAATGCAGATTTTATCTATCTAGTCTGCATTCTGGGTCCTATCCAAAGAAGATATCTATAATTCTGTACTGGCGGACAGCTACTCCGTCTATTATTATTTGAAGAAATGTTGGCCCAAAGTTTTGGAGTCATTACTGAACAAATCATAAAGTTTGGGTAAATTTATAGAGAAATGCAAACGAATCAACAAGTCGATAGTGACAAATATGAAGTTTTTAATTGTACCTTCAAAAACTAGATCGGACATTGGTAAATCTAATCTGGAAGAATAATAAACCTGAGAGAAATAATTAATTGGTCTATTGGATAAAGCTGATGTGAAGTGAGGTAAGACGGGTAGTAGACGGATAAAATGAGTTGTTGCACGCCGATTACAACTATATTTGACGGAGCGTACAATAAGAGTGGAAATTGAGTAATATAAAGCACTCTAGGGTATTATGTGCAAGCGTAATAGCTCATACGTTAACATAAGTTTGCGAACTTTCCCTACGGTAGCTTTAATATAGTATCCTATAGTCATTTTGTGCACTGCTGTTGCTCTTATCCATTCAATATCATTTTATTGGTTGTTTTGGCGAGTTTCGTCATTTTATCCAATATGGTCTATGTTTTGTTCATACTCTTCTAAATTTTCTTTTTTATCTAACAAGGAAGGTAATACTGTTTGGGATCAAAAACATCTTTCGCAATAATAGGTGGGTGAGTAGAATAGCAGCTAAATGAAAAGGATGCAAAACAAATTATTGATTACTAGAAAAATTTCTGAACTGATGAAAGCATACATTTGTGACTCTTCAGCGAAGTATAATTGAATTCATCTAAACTGAAAAGCCAGACCTCAGAATAATTTCTTAACTATATATATAAAAGATTTGCACCCGTTTAGATGCACTATCCAGAATATATATGATCAGTCCCACGAATTGCATAAATGTATTTGTTTGCTGAAACAAGCTCATCATTATTATTACCAGCAAAAAATTGTTTATGACTCTGAAAAACATTCTCCATTGGTTTCAGCAGCCATTGGACATTTTTACAATTTTTTGAATTTTCGAAACTGTAGTTTGAAGTGATCCAACGAAAATCCCTCTCCAGATCACGAAAATTATAGGCAGTAACGACAATAGGATTTCCTGTTTTAATGAGAAGCTCAAAAGTGCAATTCCAGTCACTGTTCAATGCAGAATGACCAAGTCCAGGATTGAACAAAAAATAAATGTTAGGCGAATTAATACCATTTCGACATGAGTCACCAAAAATATTATGAAAGAAATCACGAGTCCACACAAGGGTTAAAAATTTTTTTGGCTTTTGATAAACTAAATGGGTTATTTCTTGCTCATTCACTTCCACTTGCAAAAACTTTGGCGGCGAAGCTTCCGGTCCTACATGAAATTGTAATTACCACTAAAAGTCCCAGCTTTAAAAACTATACAATAATTCAGGACATATCAATGGAATGTACAAAAAATCAAATTAAAATTGAAAATTTACCTAAAAATTGTATTTGCTTGAGCGTCAATACATCAGAGCAGGCGAAAAGAGTCTCCTTCCATAGATGTATAGGTAACGATGCTTCAGCCCTAGCACCGATGCATGATATACTAATATTAGTGGAAAACGCCATGTGATTTTCGACTAGCCGACGTAATGCCCATGAAATTGTCAACGGGAATGTTAATAAGTGGGATAAAATTCGAGTCGACACATTGTTTTTATCTGTTTGGAAGGCGTATTTCCAGTTTCTGCATGATAGATATGATTCTAAATTCGAAAGATCGACGAAAGTTGACTCAGTATAGGGTGGTGGGGTAAATATAGTTTTACTTTCTTCACTATTCACCCACTCAATTTCTTCTTTGTGTTGCTGCAACACATCTTCTCGTTTCATTTCTCTACTCATTCCGACTTCAGGAAAAAATGAATTAATGGAGCATCCAGTGCTAACAAAGGATCTTCTAGCAAAACATTGACGGGCGTGCCTGGACCTTAGGATCATTTATTTCCTCTGTCGTTCACAATTGAAAATGACACGAAAACATATTTTGCTAGAGGAGTTTGATCCATATATATACTCAACATAAATGTTATGTACTTCATTTGTATTCTTACTGCATTCGAATGATTGTGTCTAAATTCATATTCGAGTTGGATTTGTATCTTATCTGTAAAATATTTTAAGTTCTCAAGAAAATTGACCATTCATGATGACATTTTTAGAATAATTGGACAAAACTTCTGGTACATAATCATTCCTTTCATTTTTACTGCAAGGGTTTATCAATTTAGTAAATATTAATCAAAAATATTAAATGATAAATACTCTTGCAGCTCTACGTACAATAAAAATATTAGTCTTTAGAGACCTTATGGGAAAAATCAGTGATGAAAGCAACTGAATTTCTAAGTACGGATATGCTTGTAAAGAATGCAAAGCGACCTTTAATTCATATTCAATACTCGAAAAGTGAATAAATTAATTCTTGTGCAAGATTATTAACTACCAACTTAATATAATTTTCTGATTGAGTTTGCAACAGAATATTAAAAATATATCAATCTTTCCATAGATTTAAGAAATGACTTGGTTTGACATGTGATAGAATCAATAGCACTCTTGGTGCATCTAATTGTTGACTACAATGCTTTGGAAAATATCACAACATTGCAATGAACGAAGTATCTAACCATTTTGATCAACTATCATAATTATACTGAATTTAATTTGTTATAAAAATAGTAATCTCATAAAAATGCATCACTTTCAAATGTGAACACTTGAGAGGTATTCTTTTTACAATAAATTTTTGAAACATAACTTTATTATACTGTTAAGGATTTGAAAGTAATTGATATCTTGAACATCCAAAATTAAGTCAAATATAATCATCACCTCTTAAATCTCGTCACTCTCACAAAAAAATATTCAACTTTTTTGGCTCATACTAGCCAAGAACCAATAATCTACTTAGACTTTAACTTTATCATTAGCTACTAAGGTAATACAATGTAGAATCAACACATAGGATAGAGAAAAAAGGTTTGTATATTTATTCATAAATGTTAGGAACACAAGCAACTGAAACCTATTACATAACTGAATAATATTGTAGTGACTAGCTTACAGATTTGTAGGCCAGGCAAGGATAGCACAATATCTAACACAACTACTAATCACAGTCATAAAACAGTCATGATGAAATAAACATGGAAAGAAAATAAAAATCACACAAAATTTTAAACAGTTTAAAAACAAAGAAATGCACAGCAATGAAATATAATTATGCACTAAAGATTAAAATCAGAGCAATCTCATGTAGAATATTACATTATTATGAATACCACTCTTATGGGCTATTCTGACAATGTAACTACATATTGCTACAAATTTTACAGGCTATTCTGACAAGGTATCTAAATGCTATGCACAATAGTTTCAAGAACTTACTATATATAAATGCAAATGTGCAATTATAGCAAAAAATACATATGAATCGTCCTGTGACAAGGCTCCAATGACTGCTCACTGCTGCAAGTGCCTGACTTTGATCTAAAATCAAATATACCAGATAAAAATGACACATTTACTCATAATTTAAATGAATGATTTGAATACCATTTTGATTCATTTTGCATCTACATATTTATGTAAAAAGTATTATTTATAGTTTATATATGTATGTACAAAATACCCTTCTATGGTCTCTGTTTCTTCACCCTGTCTAATTTTTTAATGATTCCAATTATCTATTACTTAACTTTTACAGTTCCAAGCAGTTTTAGCATTAGAAATGGAAGTATAATAAATGACCATGAACAATAAATCACTTGTTGTATCCTCAGTAGGAGAAGAATTTAGATAAGAAGAAAAAAGTTTAACTTGGAGTAGAAAACGCTGTGAACAGAAAGCTTTTTATATTACATTTGGCACTGGAGTTAGAAAAATTTTCAATATATTTAAGAGGAAAGAAAGGCAAATTAACAAGCAAACAGATGTTAAGCATCTAGACATCTATTAGCAAACAAAGGTACAAGTAGACTTTTGTAAGAGAACAGGAAATTGCTGCATATTGTTTATCAATAAATTTGTGTGCTGAATGTGAAGGAGTGTGAAAATGAAATCTTGTTGGCATTTAATAACAAGTTAGACAGAAATCTTGTTCAAGATGGAAAAACAATGTTAATAGCAAATACTGATTGGTCATAGTGTCCTGTTGGGCTGTTAAAGTGTTAAGCAAGTTGATATATTTTCTCAAAGAATAATAGGTTGGTTTTCAATTGGTCCAGTGGAATATGATGTCAATCGTCATATAAAAATGCAGATAAAAATTTGTAGAAGCAGTTAATTACCAGTCAAGTTAATTATTGGCGTAGAAAAGCTAGGGATATATTCAGTCAATTTGAGTAGAATGAATAATCTGGATTAGGTGGAAGTAAGTTGCGCATATTGTTTGAATGTAGTACAGATGTAGATTTATAGCAAATAGAACAAATGGTTAGCTAGTAGTTCAAAGAGAACATGTACTCTCAATGGAAAAAAAGGTGTGCACTAGTTACAGTAATACTTGATACAGCAAACAATGCTAACAAAAATGATTAGTTCAACTTTTTGAAAGCTTGGCAGAGCACTTGTTTCAGGGTATAAAGCATTGAAACTTTTTGCTTGTAACAGTAATGCCAAGTTTGATGACAATATAATGATCTGATACATTATTATCAATATTTTTCTTCTCATTATGATTGAGACTATAAATCAACTCACTAGAAAAGATAGAAAGCACTGTGGGTATATCACTAGTTAATCTATTAATAATACAAAAATAGTTTGTAAGATGGTAAAAAGCAAAGGTATCTTACAGTTGACATTCTAAAATGATATTATTTAAAAATGATTTTGATGTACTAAGCAAATAGTAGAATAAATGGTAGCTTATGATGAACTTTAGCAGTATCATCCTAGGAAAAAAGGAAGTTGATATAAGAAATAGAAATGATATAAAGAGTTTGTATGACCATTCCATATGAAAAGTTTACTGTGTGCTACGTTTCTTTGAGAAATGGTTTGATAAAAAAACTAAAGTGGTTGCCACAGTACTTTAAAAATGTACATGCAGTAAAAGTATTTATCTTGTATTTAAAGTGAATGACTTTAGCATCCAAAATAAAAATATAGAATTGAGTTCATTTATACGTGGTTTGGACTTGCTACTTGGTTTTTGTTTAGCAATTAAAAGAACCTTGAATTGTTAAATTCCATAGTTTGAGCTTTTCTTTTAAAAGCATTGGCACTATGGAAGTTGAACATAATATTTCTTGATGAATGATTATCCTGCAAAACAGTATGGAATATGTGTGATAAGCTCAAAATCATGGACTAGTAGAACTTAGCTAGAGTATTGTATGCTTAGTAAGAGAATAGCTATTATTAATAGCAAATATAATGCAATCCAACTGCATCAGGATTTGATTGAAAGATGAACATCAAAAATTTGCTCTTAACATACTCATGAACTGACCAAGTGTATCAAAAGGCCAAGGTAAGAGGATAAAGTTCCAAACTTTCTTCTAACATTTATTAAAAGTTGAGTGGTAAGGACAAAAAATTTTTGGGAAAGGAGAAAATGTGCTTCACTACTGTGAATTGATAAAATAAAATGGTATTAAAGATATTCTCTTATTAACCTGCAAAAAGATAGGCTAAACTTTTTTTATAAGACTGTACAAGGTACTTAAGCAGATTATAGAATAGAACAAAGATTAAAAATACTAGAGACAAGAAGTGAAAATTTAATTTTGATGAATATATATTATGACAGCAAACGTGTAGGATTTGTGGTTGTTGTTTGCTTTTCCTTCTCAACCGAGGATAGCAATTTTGTTTACACCACTTATCAGAAATCAATTGACAGATAAAGATAACACAAAAGAAGAGGAGAAATACTTTATGTGCATGATTATATTAGTTCCTTACAATGTTGCAAAGAGTAATCTTCACAACATCAAATATCTAATAACTCGTTGTAACACAAGTAATTCTTATTCAAAACTGGCTTGAATTACTTGGAATTAGCTGATATGTTTGGGTTCCTAACACCACTCCTTAACATATGCACCAAACCAAAATACGTACTAAGATGCATACAACAAAAGTCATCTCGATGAAAAAGTGATAAATATGAGTTAGACTTCTCCAAAACCATCATTAGTTTATGGCACTTAAAATGGCTGCACAAAGTTCAGAAGCCCATGTATCCTTGTATGGTACAAACAGCGCACAATGCATGATGATGAGGTGCTGGCAAGTGTTCCCCAAAAATAAGCTTGTAACAAGTGAACAAAATACTCACTAAAAGTGACAGAGTTCATCAAATTTACTTATACTTATTGAATATGTTCATATATAGTGAGATCATGAGTTCAAAAGATTAGATGCTGGATGACAAAGAATATTGTACAATGGTTGCAGAGTCATGGCTCACAGAAAAATATTTTGCTGAAGCAAAGTTTTGAGTATTAGCACCGTCTACTATCTAGTACACAAATTATTCAATCAAGAATTTGATTATTACTTCATATGGGTCATTTACTTTCTGTTAGAGAATAAATAATGTAATGAGCTAAGATTCTTTTTAATAGCCAAAAATGCAAAAAATATACCAAGGAGAGGAATGTTGGGAGCAATACTATTTTAAGTTCCTTGGATATCCAACTGCTGGAGAAACTTTTGCTAGCTTGTTTGCCTATGTACAAAGGCAAAAACTGGATTAAGCAGAAGAAATATAATAGTTTAGAACTCTAGTTCTATTTTCCTGAAAAGTATTAGCATGCATAAATTGAGTGTAGGACAGTTAGTTGAAATAGAGTAAATTGGAAATGGCTCACATTGCTAAATTAAAGACAGAGCATATGATTCAAATGGCCATTTCATTTTCCTTGTTAGTTACAGCATGTGATGGCCAACCAAAGATATTGCATATTAACTCCATTTTTACTTTGATTAGTAGAATCTAACCAAGATTCACACTTTGCACTCAATTCATCTTAAGGAAGGTCTATGCACAGAAAATATTCTATTTAAAGTTAACTTCTGTGGTGCAGAAAGAAACACTGTAACTATATAGCCTAGAAATTTAAAAGCAAGTGATACTGCTAACTTCATATGGCAATAAAATTCTTAAAAGTATGCCATTTAGATTTCATCACTTATGTAGTGCATCACAATTTAGGAGTTTTAAGTAGTATGGTGTTTTTAAGTACAATTTAAGAACTTTATGCATTGAATAACTTGCAATAAAAGTCCAACTTTTGGACAAGGCCAGGAATGTTCAAGCTATGCTAGTCAAGTGTTTATTGAAATGTAAAACACTAAGCCACTTCAGAGTAAGGAATTCCAGATTGTGGGTAAAAGTTAAAAAGAGGTGACTCTGTATAGCAACACTGCAGATATAGCCAAGTTCTTGTTCCATTATTCTCTAAGAGAAAGTTAGAACTACCTGTTGAGACAGTTTCAACTGGAACCACGCTCTTAGGCTCTAAGTTATACTTGATCTTGGCTACTAGACCAACAGTTCTTTAACTATGATGAAAAATAATGAAAATCTCTGACCTCATCAGAGCAGCACTATTCAGGGTAGACAAATTTGTAGGAAATACTGAACAATTCTTGAAGTTCTTGGCAAGAACTTCAACAAATATCTAAAGTAATGTCGGAAAAAAAATCACATCAAAGCTAACAAGAACAGAGCTAATGATAAAAAATACCAAGCTTCCAAAAGCAATTTTGAACGGTACCAATGGGCAGTTGAGAAACACAAATTAAGAGAAAGTTTAAGTAAGTTTGAGATGAAGTCAACGGAAAATAGACTAAGAGAAAAAAGATACGAGAGATCTATCAGTCAAGTGAATTGGCTTGAGAGAGGTGGAGGACAGGAAAAAATTAGAATGGAAAAAAATCCGAGACTCGTAAGCTTGAATATAAAAATCACAGCAAGGCAAGGCAAAGATTATTTAAGCGTGCAAAGGCACCATGAAAGCAGTAGAATATATAATCTGCTTAATATGTAAGGACATATAACATTATGCATTCTACAAGTAGCAATATTTTCAGTAAAATGAACGCTAAACGAAGTGATTGGACTAGTTGGAAAAGATTTAGCGATCTTGAAGTTAGTATTACCCGAATACAAAAATGTCCCATAGAGTAACTGTCAAGTTCCACTGACAATTTCAAATTTTGAAGTGGGTATGACAAAAAATATCCGAAATTTAATCTAATAATATTTTTTATATTTTCTAATATGCTTAAATTATTTCAAAATTTAATTTGCAGCACAAGTTCTTTTTGACTGTATTACTATTCCAATAATTTCTTATTGCTCGGCCTAGATAAGAAAAATATATTTATCTTGCATATTTTGTTTTACAGTTCACTTTCCAATTCACAGTTCGAATCAACTAATTTTAACTTAATAATGAACGAGAGCCCTTTTATCATAGCACTAATGCAAATACATGAAAATTCAAATGCCTCTGAATTCAAGTTATCATTACTAAGTACAGCTATTTATGTCTATTTTAACCTGATGCTCTAGTAATAAAATACGCACATGCTTATGCCAAGAAAGAATACTATACATTGCAGTAACTTTTGAGATGTGAAAGTTTGTGATGCTCTACAATTTAATGATGCATAGCACTAGTTAAACTAATATTTTCCGTTCAAAGCATAATTTTTTGTAAAAAAATACGTTTTTATTAAAGACCGTGATCATAGAGAAACTACTCCTCTAATTAATAGGCAGGCTAAACTCGTTGGCCGCAAGTGACGTCCGTTTCAGTAAATTGCACAAAAGAACAATGATCACTGCAACAAAAAGAGGATTTAGGTAGGACATGTCAAAGAAGGTAAAATTAAAAAATGAATCTAAGTTTACCACCAAATTAAAAAAACTTTTGCACAAGAAATAATAATTCAGAAATTAAAAAAAACTGACCTTGATTAGTTCATTTTCATTTGCATAGTTGTACATACTGTATACGTGCTTGTACTTTTTGATGATTTTTTTGAAATCCACGCTTAGCTGAGATACAAAAAAGAGCAATAATAAAAATATACATTCAGTATTTGACGGTAACAATAGAAAAATATGACATTCACACAAATACAAAGACAAGATACTCTAATTTCAGCATAATTCATCGATGCAAATAAATATTTCATCGAATATAAACAGACAGTCAGACGATTCAAATTATAGTATTATAGAATGAAATTTATAAATTTTTCAATGCAATATTAAGTATTTTATGTTCACAAGGGACAGAATAATGATAAATGAAGTGACCAATCAAAACCAAAGATAAATATGATCTAGCCAATCAGATCAACAAATACCTCTTTCAAATAACCTTCGCCGACATCAAATACAAGAGCGTGTATATGTGGAATGCCTTTAAGAGATTGGCTTCGCTGGACAACTGGACTTGCATATAGTTTCAAAGCCTATAAAGAGACAAACACATGAATGCTTTCAAACGTATATCGAGCTTGAATGATTTAAAAATGCTTCAAAAAATAATTTTTCGATGAAAGGTACCGATTTAAAATATAATTCAACATATTCGGGCAGCAAGATTAATCTACACTTAGAATCCCTACAAATTAATACCCCCTATTCTTTAATAACTGTTCAAAACTCACATTATTTCTTTAATTGAGACTTCATTCTGGAGACTTTTCGTACTTTTCATATATCTCCTTTAAATTATTACAGAATAATTGATACCAGTAATATAAAAATGTATGATTTTCCCATGAATATATACTTTGGGATGTAAAAAAAATCACTTTATATCATTGGTCAAAACTATAACGTATGTATTGATAATGCCTTTTTCATTATCATCGTTTGAGATGAAGCAGGTCTAGC
The DNA here is from genome assembly GCA_032358265.1 of Vaucheria bursata. Lineage (NCBI taxonomy): Eukaryota > Xanthophyceae > Vaucheriales > Vaucheriaceae > Vaucheria > Vaucheria bursata. The sequence continues at coordinate 66,806 of JAULBW010055314.1, forward strand.
AGGTCTAGCGATGTAAGAAATAGCAAAGAAAGAATAAAAAATAGAGATTTCTATTGAATATTTACGCGACTATATTTTAACTTGAAAAATATTCTAAAATTATTTTCTTCAAATGACCCTGTGGCTTGCATGAGATCGGAATCAATTGAACTGATTCCACATAATGCAGAACTGTCATTCAAACCTATTCGAACTGTGACAGAAACAGCAAACGAATTGAACCGGTTTGGTAATTCAGAATCGGAGAGAATTAAATTGCTATTAGCTTTAATAATCACAGTGTAAATATATGTGTCCAAAGAAAACTACCTGTTCCTGTACATTCAACTCCACAAGTCTACGGTGAATCAAATCAGGATCATCAATGTCTCGCAACTCCTGAAGTAAGTAAAAACACATTGTTAAGTAAATATTTCCAATATGAATAAAAAGATTAAAATCTCTGGCAATTAGTGCCTTATTTCTCCTTCGACATAATGGTTTTAAACGAATTTTCACTGCAGGACAAATTATAAAATGAAATTTCAGGACATGGAAAATGCATGGTTGCCATTAGAAGGAATTGATGTAAACACTCTATGTAAATCATTATATTTGATGAAAGCAGAGATCATTTGGTTCATTTATTTGAAAAGATGCAAGTTTAACAATGCATTCATTAATTCATCTATGTAAAGTCTTATATTCAGTGGAATCTAGATGAGACACTAATATTTTCTAAAGCAATCCAATACAAAACAAAGATATCTCCAAAGAAGAGAAAATGAGAGAGTGTAGAGTGAAATTACCCCCAAGATTAGCACAATACTCTTATGCGGTACAATATGAGAATACCAACTTGAAGTAGTAATTTTATAGGTTTGGCATACAGTTTGCGTCAGTAAATCAGTTTCTCTTTTGTGAGAAATGGAAAGTTTCATTGAACATGCTTGAAATACAACAAAATTGTGTATCAAAATATCTTTTGCATTTGAACTGCATAATATATATATATATATATATATATGTTTTTGTACATACAAGCATACATACTTTTCTATGATAACGGGCTACATCTCGAATTCCCATAATCCATTGTTCAATAACACCGTGATCCTGATTACGCATAGCTGCCCTGACTCCACCACAATCGTAGTGACCGCATATAATAATGTTCTAGAACATTATAAAATCAAAATGTAAATAGTAAATCACCATGATTTCATGAAAAAGACATCTTTAATGGAGGCTTCCCCCCCATCAGCTTTAGTTTTTTTTAGGTTATTATTACAGCACTATGGATAAGTAATACAAAAATAGTACTCTTCTGAAAATTTTTGGGAAGAGTGCAGAATAGGCTACTAAATTTTCTTGTTAGATGTTTTTAATCTTTCAAAAATCTGTCTAAAATATGATTTATCAACAAAAACAAATTCATTATGATTTGAAAAAACACCAAAGTAAGTTTAAGCCCATTAAAACCTTTTTCCCGCTAATGACGGATGCATTTATTGCTGTAAAATCTATTGTTTGTTTGGTGGCCTACTCTAAATATTCAAAATATTTTTTTAAAAAGAGCTGTGGTTAAGAAAATTTTAAGAGATAAACTGCAGAACTTATTTCAGGTAACTTCCAAAATTTATTAGTCTACTCTGACCAATGAAAAAACATTATTATACACAATTTAAATACAGTCTAAAATATCAGTGAAGTGTACTGAAAAGGATGTATCTAGAAAGAATAGAGCCTCAAATTCAATACTTACATCTCATTGAAGATTCTTTAAGAAATTATAAGATATTTAAGTACCATAATACAACTCTGCTTTTGGAGAATCAAATCTGAACATTTTAAGAAAATAAAAAGTAACATTTGAAATGAAATATATCCAGCGTTTCGTGTGTAAGCCATAAATTTATAGAGTATCTTAAAAATTCAAATAATTTTTAAGGAATCTAGAACATCTTGAAACTCAAAATAAAGAATAATACTTTCATAGATATATTATTCATTTTCATTCTTTAGAAAAACTTCATATTTATTTTAGCTTGAAAATATATAAACCTATACATTACCTTCACTTTCAAATACTCAATCGCATAAGTCAGACAAGTCACGAAATTCAGATCCGTATTGACCACTTGATTTGCTACATTTCGATGCACAAAAAGCTGTCCCATCTACATTAAAAATAAAACAATAACCACAACATTTTATACTTAAATCATACAGAAGACATTGTACAAGTCAAGTTGATAATACTTTATAAAGAATTTTTCCGTAAAAAATTCTATGAAAGCAGTGGAGTGTAACCATATTCAAGAACTAGAAAAATAACAGCGCAGTTAGAATAAAAACAAAAAAATAGTACTAAAATTTGAATTTAAAACTATGCAGATAAAAATTCAATTCATTAATATAGTTTATTGCTGAAAGTTGGTTATTTTTATAGAAATAATGTTTGAAAAATTGTCATGCAAACTGAAGAATGCGGATCGGACAAGTGCAGTATTTTCACAATCCACAATGGGATGCTGTACATCGAAAAAAATTGAGCGATAGATATATACTGGACTAGAATAATAAAAAAAGAACTATTTTGGTAAAATCACCTAGTTGTTTACAAATCTATGAGAAATGTATATAAAGTAACTTTTTTTTACAAATTTGCTTCTATAACGAATATACGCAAAAAAGTCATATTGTGCCAAGTTCCGTTTTAGACTTTTGGGTATAATAAATTTATTTGGTGTTCCCGACAGATTCATTATATCCGAAGTTTGCCGTATTATTCCAAGTTTAGCTAGAAAATTCGAATATTATGAAAAAAACTAATTTGGTGGTCCTGTAACTTTGTTTCATTCAAACTTTACTGCGTTATGCTGTGTTTTTCTTCACCTCTAGCCCTAACATATGCTGTACCGAAAGTCTTGCATCGGAACATCCAATAAAAAGATACTCGGGTTTGTGGACACTCGCTTGCCTTCGAAAAAAATCGGGATCTTCTTCAACTTTTTTCTGAACCCAGCGTTTATTGTTTTCAAGCAAAGTCCCGATATTGGTTGATCCAATGAGAGGCGATTCCTGTTGATGAAAAGTTAAAATAAGAGCTTGCAACAGTAAAAAGTTGCACAGATTCATTTCGACTGTAAATATATTGGCACGAAAGGGTAAAAATTATGTGGATATGATGATATATTGGACATTTTAAATAGAATAAAATTAAACTTAAAGATCATATTGCTGAAAAAAGTTTATTATCAGGTAACGGTGCATCATATAGGCCACTCCTACTTGCAATATCCCCTTAAACAAAACTCCTATGTTCTATGTTCAGATTTCATTGCATATGATACTTTTCGATACTTCACAATACATAGAAAAATAACCCAATTAAAATACAATCTCTAAAAAACTGCCCCATGTTGAAAATTTTGTGATGGCAATATGCCTTCGCATTTATAGCTCAGATGGCTTCACATTAGGATAAAAAAATTTGGATTTCACGAGGAAGAGAATTCTTATTATACTATAAGTTGTGGGGGCATATGAATATTTTCAATTGCATTCAAAATCCTCTAATATTATTATTTCATTCAAATTCAACTGAAGAAACTCATGAGATAAACAGAGCAACTCATCAGATCGAGCCAGACATATGCTGACTTAGCTCAAATTGGTAAATTCTTCAAATCGTTGTTAAAACTATCAATGAACACATATACTTTTAGAGAAAAGCTAAGACAACTAAGATTAATTACAAGTTTGTACACCAGATTTGAATTTATAACAAAAATTTTAATCGCTCATGACATAGAAAACATGTTTTCATGACAAGCCAGAAAATATAAGAATGTAATCTATTAAAAAGAGATGAGATAAAAAAGTAAAACAGCGATATTACCTTAACATCGACATCCTCAATTTCTTTCAATAGCTCTAAAGACTCTCGTTTTAAAGTCTCCTTGCAATCGGAAGTATGGTTTCCGCCCAATGCATGGCCAGGGCAACACGGTAATTCGCTCGTGACTTTTTTCATTTGCTCGATCTGTTTCGGTTTAGCGGCATGGCGATCCTCTCCACTTACGAAACTGGCTGCCAACTTTCTAAGATAATTATGGTAATATATATGAATGAAATAAAACCACGCAGGACAAATAAGCAATATATATTGTAACTTCCTAACATTTTCCAATCGAATCAGAACCTAGCCGTCAACATCGAAATTGTTACTTCTTTAGTGGATGGAAAAAAATCACAAAAGTTCAATACCCTTAAGCAGTATAACTGCAAGTTAATACTGCGTAATCAGTTTATCTCGATACATTAGAAAAATAGTATTATTTTGAAATATTTAGTAAATTTTACTCACTTATCGGATCGGTGGAAGGCAGACGTGTAGAGCTGATTTCTTTTAAATGCACATACCGGTCCTCGAGTAATTTTCAAGCATGTATAGAAGGCGACTGATTGTCGAACCAGCATTATAAATTCAAGAGGAAATTAGTGAATTTGAGATGATGAATCTGAAGAATCAAAGTAAAATATATTATTCTTAAAATTTTTATTGGCGAGGGAAAATGTGATTTAATTGCGCACCTTTATAGTTTGTACAATGTAATTGGCTTATTTTTGTTCTTTCCGCAAATGAAAGCAGTTTTAAATTCTGATTATATTGAGAGAATATTTTACATGTAAAAGTAGTACATCTGCAAGAACTTGAAATCTCTTGATGTATACTTATATAATCTAAGTGTGCAAATTAATTTGGTAACTCGAACTCTAATGAACACAGCCTTACTGATGAGTTAGATATAATGGATCCCTCTAAGAGCCAATTTTCGAAGATAGAGGAGGTGCTCTGTAATACTTCATTTAAATTAAAATTTTTTTTGTGCAATTCATAGTGCAACTAATGAAAGCGCGATTAAGACCTGAAGTATTTTCACTTTTTGGCTTCTTTTTTTACCTCATGATGAGCTTAACCTCAACGATCGCCTGAATTCCTATATTTGCTAAAATCATCTGTATCGTATGCATAAGAACAGAAGTATTTAAATATTTCTTTTTACGCAAAATCATCTTATCTAATGCCTATCGAATTATCATATGTTTGTTACAATATATCAATTAACAGGTAAAAACAAATCAAAAGAGCTTGATTATAAAAGTACTGGCACGATACGCATCAGACTTTTTCAGCTTAAAGGAGCTCGTTCAGAATGCTGATGATGCTGGTGCAACAAATATCCAAATTCTCCTTACTTCCGATTCTAATAGCTCAGGTGTATAATAATTTATTGCATGAAATAGAAATCGAGATTTTTTTCGGCACAATGCCAATCTCTCGTTACATTTTTGCTTATATTTGGATCTTATTGAATTAAATTATCAAACAAATTCAAGTATTTGTACATAATTATTAAAATGCTAGAAAGTCACAGTTACTATATGAAATGCTGAATTAATTTCAAATGTTTGTTCAATGATTTTTTGTTATCAGCATCTTTGATAGTACCTAACAAGGGACCATTCATTTCTTTTTATATCATCATACACGTACATACTGCTATATAGGCAATTATGTTAGCTTTATCAAATATCATATAAAATTCTTGAATTATTCTGAAACAATATATCTCATCCTCATGCCTAGTGTAATCAAGCCAGTCAGAAATGTCTCTGTATGTGAGGATATAGATGACGAGGAACAAACAGTGATATTTCTTGTGAAAGTCTTTTTAATTACTTACATGCGTTTTTTATTCCAAAATCATTAGAGAACATTCAAGTATACAAAGCAGTTGCTATTTCAAAATGCAATCTATTAGCTATTGCCATTGTATCATCAAACAAATTTAAAACTCATTTGAACAAAAATATTGTACGAAAAATTTTCAATTTAATGAAAATACTTGAATTGGCCATTATTTTCCTCTATGTTGGGTACTCATATGTGTTCGTGGGATTCAAGTTTAAATCTTTTATGATTACTCATCTCTTTTAGTTTCTTTGAAAGATGCTTTTGCTATATAAGCTGATTATATTTATTCTGACTCAGTACTAAATTATAATTATATGTAATAATTTATTTTTTTATTCAACATGTGTAATGAATAGATACTTATTAAAGTTGCTTCGTATTTTGTCTCAGAATCATCTTACTCAAAGCTGGTCGTTCGAAATAATGGCCGCACGTTTGGTGAAAAGGATTGGTCTAGAATCACTACTATTGCTAGTGGAAATCCGGATTCAAAATCTGTGAGTTTTTTTCATTTTTCTTATATTTTTTAGATGCAATCTGTAAAAATTTATATGTATATGTATATAATTTTTATTAATACTTGAAATCAATTTGCTTTTTTTAAACTTTATATCTCTTTTTTCAATTGCTGTTGTATGGATTATTTTTATTATTTTTTTGCTTTAAAAAAAGATGCGTATTTTTTAAATATATCATAAGTTTTTCTTGGAACTTTCATTAAAAATTCAATTAGAAATAATCTTTTATTTCACCTTTTTTTTAGCATGTAAATTTTCTTATGAATATCTATACATGTAGATGGTTTAAATGATTTTTCACTTGAAAGGAAAGTTCATTTGATATTGCTTGCATGTATTTTGTCCAATTTCTTAGGTTGGGTATTTTGGAGTCGGTTTTTTCAGTGTTTTTGCATTATCAGACAGACCGAGTATACAGTCAGGAAACAAAAGGATGACTTTTGAGTGGGGCGGGGCAGATTTAGAGAATCTTTTTGCCCACAGCCAAATACTAGAAATACACGAAATTGAGGGCAACTGGACTAGTTTTTCATTCGATTTAAAGTCCAATGCCGAGGTACTGGATTTAAAGTTTAATGTTAAAGGAGCCAATATTGTACTTTTTTAGATCGGATACTGCCTAAATTACTTCTCAAAAGATTGCATATGCCCATATGTGGAAAAGAGAAATAATCAATTCGTGTTTACTATAAAATGCATACAATCATATGCGTATCATTATAAATATATATATATATATATAGATGACAGTCATTTCATGGTATGTTATTCCTGTTCAAAGTCTCTTCAGGATATTCATATTTTTCAAATTGTAATTCTATTCTAAGGATTATGTGTACCACAATATTCAGTTATGTGTTTATTTAGTTTGTCTTTTTTCTATTTTAAAGGCATGTCAATGGAAAATTGAGGACTTGGAGCTTTTTTTACTGAAATCTCTCATGTTTCCACAGTCGTTAGTTAACATTGATGTTTTTGAGGATGAAAAAATTGCTCTAAATCTGGCTCGTAAAGCCGATATACCGGTTGAATTGCCGATTCCGACTGGACTTCTGAGGGACTCTCCTCTAAAATTGTTCCATTTAGGTAATTTGTATGGCACAAGTAATTAGTTCACACCGGTTCAGTACTGTGGATGGTGCCTGAAATATGTATACATATATTGTAATAGCATTGGGATTTTAATTTTAACAGTGACTATGCAGTTTTTTCATAAGTCGCTGATAATTTTAACATAATGATTTTTGATATTGTATAGCTGGCCTTCAATCATATTTCACGAATATGATTATATCGCAAGATGCTTATATATATATAAGAGATGCCAATGATCAAATTTTTACACCAAGATGCTAAGATCTTTCATTAGTACAAATCTCTTTACTGTTTGCTTTCTATGTGAATGTTTTTATGTTACTCAGTAAAGTATCATGTATATCTACATGTATTTTAATAATTGCTCATGCGATTTTATGATGAAACATGTATAAAAGGAAAGGATATCCATAATTCAGCCTTCATGCATTAACTATTGAGGCTATTTTTTCAAGTGCGTATTTGCTGTTTGTATACATATGTGTATGTATTAGATCATATATATTTTTAATTTTTCCACTTGTGAAAGAATCTGTGGAAGTGCTCGAGCTGAAGCTTACAGTATCTCGAACCTTTGTTTTGGAAGAGACTTCTGAATCTGAAAAAATTGAAAATCCTAATGGGGAGAAAGGTATATATGCATTTTTATACAACTATTTTTTATTGCTCATTCATATTGTACGTATTTACCTCACAAGATATTAGGGTTGAAAAAAATTTATTTTTAAATTACTCAAAAAATAATTTAAAAAAGTTTCTGCGGTACATGAACTAAAATAGTATTTTATGATAGAATATTGAAATTCTTGGTGCATAAAAATATTTAATTTTTTAGCTTTGTTCAGGAACATTATTTTTATTCAAAAATTCAGTGTACCAGTTAATATTTTTCTCATAGATTGCTTATTAATTGCTTGAAAATTAGAAATTTAAAGGCATAAATCAATGATCATTTTTGCCCAATTTTATAAATCTTATTTTTTTATTTTTGCAGAATGCACAGTTTCTACTACAGTGCTAGTTTTGTTGCGTGGCCGACTCTCTGTCAATTCTAAGCAGTGCAAAAATTTGTTAAGTAATTTACAAGCTTTATTGCTCAAAGCTCCGCCTCAGAAGCCTGTCATATCGCTTGCCTTCGATGCAACTGAAATTACAAAAACCTTTAAAGGAAATTCAAATTTGAAATTGGAAAAGGACTCATATGTAGAACGAGTATTTAAAATACTTTCCCCTACTTTGTGTGGAAAAGAACCCTCTGGGAAGGTATATATTATTTAAAAGTTATGATGATTTGAATCTGGGTTTTATGCTATTTAACTCGCTTTAAGACACATTGTTGTACAAAGTTTGCTTACGCCTTAAAACGGTTTAGCCGGAGAGATTAGTGTCCTTTTCAGTATTCTAGTGTAGAATGATATCAGGAAATTCCTCCATCTGTAATTAAATGTTACCCTACTAATCCCTATTCTAGTATGGTATTTGCTTGTTTATTGGTTTATTGGAAACTATGGATCTGACTAGGAAAAAAAATGTATTCATGGAAAGATACTTTTCTGAAATTGAGAGCTGATTTCATAAATTTAGTAAATGTTGCATATTTGCTATGGCAAAATCTTATAGATAATGAAATATATGTATTGTTGACCACAGAATCAATACTAGCTTTCCTATCTAATATTACATTGACGAGAGTGTGCGTACATACTTATATATGCTTAATTCACTGTATTTCAGTTGAAGAATAGTACTACAAATTTAAGAAGCTAGTTCTGACTTCCGGCCTGTTAAGTAAGATATTGCATTGAATGTAAAACACGAGAAAGAGATAGAAACACAGTATGATAAATATAGGGAATCTTTAAACGCGAGTCGTCGCTCGATATGAATACAGCACAGATCGAATCATACAGATCTTCAATTCAGATCACCAATAAAAATAATTTATTATGCACTTTATAGGTCGAAAATAGTGAATAATATATTCCAACATTAACAAATATATGGATTCTGCTATTTATAATGTAGAAGTAGGTAGAGTATAAAGCTTAAAAAATAACTGAAACTGGATGCTGCTAACACTTTGATTGTTAGAATGAAAAATTTTTCCTTATGCATGCATTGATTTCATTGCATTTTAGGTTTATATTGGAAATGAAACCCAGCAAACAACTGGAACAGGTTATCATTTTAATGCATTGCTATTTCCCACAATGGAAAGGACTTCCCTCGATTTGCAGACAACCGTGGTTGCAGAATGGAATAAAGAACTTTTATTCTGTGGGGGTCTTGTAGCCCGTGCCTTTTATCATGCTCAGGTTTCATTTTTGTAAATACTTTTCATTATTGGTTCTAGTATGTACAGTATCAACATTTCCAAAAGTTTCAAAAAACAACGTCCCCTTTGATATTGCTTGGATTTATTTGTAACTGTATTTGAATGAAAAATTGACATTCAAATAAGCTTGGTTTTATGCTCTGATGTAAAGATCTATACCTATGTAAAGAACATTAACACATGCTATATGGAACATACGTACTTCGCTTTTCCATGGCTGTAATCTACCACTCATGCATTTTTATCCTGCATGTACGCATTTTTATCACAATTAAGATAGTATTTGAGAAAACCATATTGCACATAAAGTATTCAGAAGGAATCCCGAAACGATATAGTTGAGTGGATTTTAAATGGCAATGCTCAAGCACAATAGAATTATTTTTTTTGAGTCAGCACATTGCTTCTGATATCGGCGTTTTTCATTGTGACTGAGCATCGGTCATTATCAACATGCCCAATATAATAATATTGATAAGCATACACGTGAGCAAATCGAAATTTTGCACTTTTAGACATTTTCTGGGAGGGATAAAGATAATCAAAATCGACACTTTGGAGTTTCATTTGATATAATCATATGCTGGCAGTGAGCCAACTAGCCAGTTAGCAACATAATTGCAGACTAGCATGCTTCGTTCTACTAAATTTGTTGCTTACATAAATTTGTACTACTTTTTCAGTGTACCAGGATTGATATGGCGAGTAGAGCTCATTTATCAATTGCCGAAAGAGATTATGATGCTGCATTTCCGCAAATGGAAGTTTTGCATACCGCAGCTCTTGTTACTACAGGTACTACCATAAAAACGTATTTATGAAAAACATTTCGTGATGTTCAAATTTTTGCTACCAGAGTCATGTAGGTATCAACAAAAAATTTTTTGCATATTTCTTATTTTTTATTCTAATAATTAGGCTTTTCCTTCAGATAAATGTATATATGCAAATTCACTATTATACTAAAGTAAGTACTGGTAAAGTGAATATTGTAATTTTATGCAATATAAAGAAAATGTCATCTCTTTTTAATGTCTTGTATTATTTTAAATGCATACATGTCAAATATTTTCTATACAAACTTATATATTGAAAAGTATTTATGTAATACCCTTGGTTGTAATTTCTATCACATGTATGTATTCCTTTTTATATATTAATTTATTGTTTTATTTTGGAAATAAATTTAAATTTACAGTTCTTAGCTTTTGAAATACCTAAACTGAAAGCATGAAAGTAAAGGATGCATTTTTTCCACCAATGAAGTTTTATACAATATTTTCTAATACCTTTGTTTCGTTTGTTTAATCAAAACTCGGTAGACTGTATTCAGATATGTGATTGAAATATCAATTCTTATCCATACTTATGCAGTTGGCAGCAGATCAAGACCTGCATGGGACAGTTCAGTTATTACAGCAGTTCGATCCGAAGTTGCTTTGCTAGATAGCAGCAGAACTGCATCGGAAACAAAAGGGTCAGGAAAGAAAAACACAAAAATAGTGGATAACAAAGAATCGTTAACAGAAGCTGAGGCGTTAATGGTATGTTACATTTTTGTTACGTTCGTTTTATATGAAGATCATCAAAAATATTGAAAATTTTCGCAGTGTGTGCAACAGACCTATGGTAGTGGTTGATAGGATAAAGCATCAGTTATAAAAGAAAAACAGTTAGATATAGATACTAATGAAAAATAGCTACTTCAATGCAAATATTATTCTAGAATAATTATGAAAGTATTTTAGAATACCATTTGTCCTATCTAATATGAAATCCAGTTGTCAATACAACATGTAGCCTACTAGATATTGTATTTTCCGGCAGCAACTTTGTCTCGATAGCGATTTTTTAATTCTATTGTGTTTTTGCTATAAATTTATATTTAGAACTTTCTATTAATTTGATTTTCCTTAATATAGATACAAATTTAATTTAAAAAGATTAACAATGCTGATTTGTTCATTAAAATGAATAATTTAATATGATAGAAAAAGTCATCGAAGGATTATGTCAGTCCTGGGGTAACAGTTCACCCAGTCCTAAGATTTATGCATTTTTGTGTTAACTGCCTGTACATTTTTCAATTATTATTAGATTTTAGCACTATGCGGGCATTCATTTGTACATTCAAAGCCTCAACCAGCTGTCTCTTCGTGTATTTTGGACGGATTTTGGCAAAGAAATAATTTAAAAGCCCCCATTTTGAAGCTACTTACGACGATGGGTATTCAACCCATTCATGAAGCCCGGCTAGGTATAATTTTGAGAGTTTGACTCTATGTTCATTATTTTTCAATATAATATATATCCTCTGTTTTGATACAAATGTAATGAATTGTATATTTGATTTTAATCGGGGGGATTTCAATTTCAATTTTATTTTTTTGTTTGTTCCTGAGCTATCTATTTTCTAATGCATGCTCATATTTGGTAGCACATGCATTAACTTTAGTTGGTACTATTGGAGCTGCTACCACTAGTTTTGCGAATAGGGGATTATATATAATTCTTAGGGTAGTTCGTGTAAAGTTCATGCTTGTTAGCCCATGTGGTTGGGATTTTATTTAGAATTTATATTAGTATGTTATTTTGGTTTCAAATTTTGATTTTGCACAACTTTATATATAGATATATTACTTTTAATACAATCTATTTTTTTTCTAACTTGCTGTTCCTCTATCTTTGTTGTCCAATCACCAGCTACTTTAGTTACAGCAGTGCATAAGAGTGTAATTCATAGCAATTTTCTTGTTTCCTCGTAAACCTCAATTTTCAGTGATAATTTTTTATTTTCTATGTACAGTTTTTTTATCTAAAGATCATCAGTATTTTTACTATAAACTTTCTATTCAAAATAATTGGCGCATCAGCGTTCACTTTGTTTTAGCCTCCATGCAACTTTTCCCTTGGCATACCTTCATATCATCAAGCACATATATATGTATAAACTTCGGATGTAGAGAATATGATTTTAACAATTTTTCACTAATAACAAATTGGTAAAAAGCCAAAATTGTGCCAAATTCAGCTTGAGATTTTTTGATGCAGTGAATTTCGGATATAATGATAGATTTGTTATATGCAAAGCTTTCTAAATTTTTTGATTTTTCAGTGCCGGCATCGCTATGTGGTATCGAAAAATACTTGAATTGCGCCCTTGTTCCTGCGGTTATATTTGATCGTGCTCCTCATTTTTTCGCTGCTCACATTGCTCCTACAGGTAAGCCTGAATTTTTAACTACTAAACCATTCAAAAAGTGGTCGATTTTAAACTTCAGTTTGCCGTATTTTATAGCGTGTAAAATATCGTTCGAAAAATGAACGCTTTTCATCTTCAAGTAGCCAGATTGATTTTACGGTTTCAAAGTTTATAAGTTATGCTTCTTTATAAAATTTTTGAACTAACTAAGAAAAAATGTGAAATATTAAAAATTAAATTGAGATTGGTCCTTGCTAGGTACTATTAGCTAAGATAAAGTTATTTTGTGCTTGTGAGTTCTACATTTTGTATTAGATTGTAAATTGCTTAAGTAGACTTTTATTTAGCTCTATGCCTGCACGCTAGATATTATCCAACCTTTTAATTATTATCATAACTTTTTATTTTTTATGTACGTTTCTAATATAATCTATTACATTAAAAAATAAATGAGTTATTTTGTATAGCTCGCTCTTTTATTTTTATTAAATTTGGTCATTATTGTACTCTTTGTTAAGATGTGTCAGGGAATGGACCTGGACGAAAAAAAAGTAAAGAAGCAAAAGAACTGTTTGGGAAAAGCAAGGGAATTGCGGTGAACCGACCTGTAACTGAACTCACGATGGATCATATACTAGAGGTTTGTGTTGGATATTGGTGGTGCTATTAATGGTTGTTGTACGCACTGGTTCCCGGGAGAAAGAGCATAAATTGAAATTAACTATAGATAGAAATCCCCATTTACAGTGACGAGCTATCAAATTTGAATTACAGATAGATTATTTTTGCAGTTCACAGTTCATCGTGGCTACGCTTTTATTTTTCTTGAATTGCTTCATTTTTTCAAATACATATAGATAAAAATTCAGATTATCTAGCAGGTATTTTTATCCCCAGGCACAAAATTTGGCTAAATTTTTTTAGAAAGCAAGATGTTCAAAGTAGTAATCTTCATACAATTATATCTTTCTAAATTTAAGTTTACGAGTATAACTGCATGTACAATAGATAACTTTTGAATGTGCTTTGATGAGATGTACAAGAATGCTGATGAAAAGTGAAAAGATAATGAAAATAATATTATTCATAATATTATTTCATTATAAAGATCTCAATTTAGTGGATTTGATTCTTAGACACAGTTCGCCATAAGTTCAATGTAAATTATACAATATATATATATATTAAAATAGGCTTACCCAAACTCTATGCCTAATTCTTGTAAAAGTGCGTTTGATTGTGGACTGAGTGATATACGAAAATTGAATAACTGATTATTTCTTAAATTTCCGATGCATTCGTGCAAATTGTAATCTTTTGTGCTTAAGATTTAATTTTTTTACAATTTTCGTATTGAATAGTTGCATATATGTCTTCCATTGTATATTGAATTAAATACAAAAGCTGACTAGTTGATTACATCGAAAATTTGATTTTTTGATTGCATGTAAAATTTCATATTTGGATTTTTTTATGAATAGAGTTTCAATTTAATGTGTTGGTTAGGTGCTCCCTCGTAGACAACTTTCATTAGCTGAAACGGTGGATGTGATTCGTTGGTATCTCAGCTGGGTTAAAAAATCAACCAATCGAATGTGTTTTAGGTATTTATTCATTTTTATAGTCTGACGCAAAAAAATTTTTTTCTAATTTGAAGATTTTTACTTTAGAATCTTTTTTTCATACATGTATATGAAAATGTCAGTAATATTTATCATCAGAATTTCATATGCTTATTGAAATTTGTAATCAAATAAAGAACTATTGAGCCAATCTGTCGAAAATTACTATATTTTAATACCAAACAATTGTGGTGATGTAATTCCTTATGTGCATTTATATTGGCCCTTTGCCGCGTAAATTGTTCTAGATTACTCTACTTCAAGTTCAACTTAGACACTGATGATATTCTACAAGTCGATAGTTACATGATAGCTTTACTTCTCCACAGACCACCCATTACTAGTGCATATTGATATCTCTAATCCGATGTACTCAATTGACTGATAGTTTTTATTGTAACTGATGGAACCAGTTAATGTAATATCAGCTGTATCTGGATGAATTTTTTAGGAAAAAGCTTAGGTATCTAAACAGCTTATGCTCTGTTCCCAGAAAATCTGAAAATAAATATTTCAGCATTATTTGGCAAATTTTTGGACATACAAGTACTTCTGTAAGTCAATTTAATTTTTTATTATCATTTTGTTAGGCCGTTTTTAAATAGTGTTCGTATTGTAATATGGGATACGGATGCTACTAGTGAAATGTTGGCTAGATTTGAAACTCATGTAGAAGGTCAACCGGATTACTCTACGGGGCTACCTCTGCCTCTGCACACTCTGCCGGTGGCTATTTCTCAATTTTTTTCTTCGTCCGACTTAGGTAAGTGGACATGCACCCGCTACGGATATAACAAATTCACTCTCAATGAATTTCTATGCATAACGAATTTTGGATACATCAAATTATTCTGCGGTCCTGGGAGATTCGTTCTATTTGAAGTTTACTGTTATTATAACTTACTAGCGTGTCAGCCTACACTTTGTTCAGCCCCCTAAAGGACAAATATTTAATGCATCAAAAATTGCCTTCATATATATTTGCTGTAACTACATGTCTACCAGTATACTTGCCACTACTTGTACATCTCATACTAGTGTAATTATTGGTCCACATGGACGGTGATATTGCAGAATATATAAATATACATATATTTATATGATCCACCATAGTGTGCAATATGTCAGCTATTGCATATTCTCTAGAAATTTGACTATATTTGAAGATATTTGAACTGTGATTCTGTAAATGACCCCAGAATAAACAAATTATTACTTATTTGCTATGTATGCAGGAGCTTGGTTAGGGCTTAAACCACTTCAGTTCATGTCTTCTACATCAAGTTCTCAGGTATTAAACAGTAAAATTTTATATACATATTTAGAAATTCCATGAATCATATTTTTTTCCATCTTCAATAGTTTGCATGGATGACATGTAAGACCATTTTCATTGAAAATTTGTTGTGGCAGCTCTCAGTAACACAGTATACTAGAAGGCTCTAATCTACTATTATCTTTTCGTTCGTATTCCGATTTCAGTATCAATCAAAAATATAGATGTAGCTGTTCCTTTTGTATTTGATCATTCATTAGTGTTTGAACGTGTTTCCATTATTTTTCAATATCCAATCAGGATCAGAAAAGTTCAAATTCGTCTTCTAATCCATGTGGTTGGTGGGAGTACATAGTGCAGCATCATATTTCTCTCTGGCAGGTAATTTCGTCTAACGTGTTATTTCATTTAACCGCGTTATATTACTTTTCGCTCTAGTAGGCAGATACAGCAGAAAATTTAAAAAATTCAATTAAACCTGATGTTTCTATAATTGTCCAGATGCCTGATTTGAAGTACAGTTTTCCAAAAATATTTAATGGGGTGTCTCTATATTCATAGTGATATGTTCAGATATGTATATGCCTATTTGCTTTATGGTATAACCTGAAACTAAAGAAATATTTAGAATTTGTTTAATGAGCATATTTTTCTTTATTTCAGGACCTAGACCTCTGTACCAACATGCTTGCCTTAGTCGCTTCGAAAGTGCAGCAGGATAGGTATATTGATATGCTCGTCATAGATATAAAGCTTGATTTAAATTTACAGTCATAGTATATATATGTAAGAGGGAGATAGTGAAGTTTCAACATTCATTTCGATGCGCTGGTTTTTTATTATGCTTTTTTATCTTTCGAATAGCAGAAGTGATTGCGGCGGTTCAAACGGAATTATAAATCTACCAATGACCTTTTTTAACCAGTTCATTCTTTATTCTTCTTTAGGCTCGATGCATACCAGATATCTACGGTCATATCGGCTTTAGGAAAGATGTCCTGTGTTCCTAGTTTCATAAAAATGTCCACTGAAGGATCGCATGCTACAAAGGTACTTACTTGACTTCTCAGTAAATTTATAAAGTACATGTGGGATATAGTGAATTAGGCAGTACTACTTACAGAATTCTTTTGGGCTTCAAAAACGCACGGGCATGTATGCTCATATACTCGCATGTACACACGAATTCAAAAATAAAAATTATTTGATTGTTATTCTGATTCGAATTCACATACAGGAAATATTATCTGTTGATTTTTAAATTAAATTTCGAATACGATGCTGCGAGCATTGCATCTTCCAAATGCACTACCGAATTAAAGTGGATTGATTGTGTTATCTGAGCGACGTATTTTGTAATTATTATTTTTATTGGATGAATCGTATACGGATAAGCTAATCGCTATTTTTAGAATCTAATTGCCTGCGTTGTGGTACATGGTACCAAAAAGTCCTTAAATATATATCGTTCAAGTATGTATGCATAAAAATAGGAAAATAATGTATAAATCAAGAACACATTTCTGGTTTTATTTTATTAAAATTTCGTTTAAAAAGAGTTCTTTATGGTGCTTTTTTATTTCACCTCAATATATGTATACATATATATTAATTTATGAGTCAAATTCACTTTTGAATTTTAGATACTCGGTACAGATAGAATTGATCCATATTCAAGTTTATGTGCAGTATTTGCATAAAGTTATACCCATTTAAACACTAGTATGCACTGAATTTTTAACTATTTATATATATTAACATAAATTTATGCTGCGGTTTACTTTTTTTACCTTGCAGGAAATTCCCAAGAATTCTGTGGTTCTTCGAAAGCCAGCAGATGTATATTTGCTGAACTCGGAAGCCGAGAATCATTTTGGAAATCTACCCACATTTTACAAAATACCTGGGGTACAGCACATAATTTGTCATTTTTTATACAGTTCGAATTGAGTACTACCAGATTTTTATGATGTTTCTTCAATTTTTTCATTTTGATATATATATATATATATGTATGTATGCAATAGATTATATTTGCTCTTAGGTTAAATTTTAAATTGGCAAAACAATTTGTTACAACGGTAGTTTTCATAATTTTTTGGTAGATTATCCCCCTAGCACTAAAACTGTTCATTCCTCTTAGCAATACTCTTCTTAGTAGTCAAACAATATTATTTCATTTAACTTTTGAACTGAAGATTCAAATCATGTATTGGGAGGAATATAAATGATGCTAAGGAAGATAAAAAAATTTGTACAGGAAAGCGTCAAAATCATTCTGCAATGCCAATATAATGTTTTTCTTTGCCTTTTTGTCATATTCTATTAATTTTTAAATTATTAGTTTTTATTTTTTCGCAAATTGAAATAACTGCTCCAGTATGGCATTTCAGTCATTGCCAAAACAGAATTTTTTGTTGCCAATGGAATATTACGTGAATTTTATTTTTTTTATTTTATATCTTGTTGTTTATTAGATTGGGCGGCAGTTTTTGTTGCAAATTGGAGTCCGTGAAATTCCTCAGGCAGCAGTCATTTTAAAGCGTTTTCTTAGCAGTACATCATCTACGTGGGAAGCTGCAGTGAGGTCAGTATTTAATGTTCGCTTTTTATCATATTACATATATATGTATATAACATAAGAATTCTGAATGTATTGAGCCTTTACATTTGAAGTCGCACTATGTATTGAAGTGCAAACTTACAAGATAGAATCGATTTTTATTTTTAAATTTGACTATGATGAATACATATTGATTGCCCTGTGCTCAAAGTTCACCAAATCTTCCTCTCTTTTATTTGCGTACTATTTGCCAATAAAGTAACAATAGCAACAGCTTTGGCAAAAATATCCTAGATACTGTAATCGCATAAACATATCTATGTGCCTACTGTCTTTATATTAAATTCGAATAGAACCCATACTTATTTGAATATTGGTCCTTGGTTTCTATTTAAACGCAGAGGAAGAACTTTGAGAAAGATTTTCCAGGTGACTTTCCATCTTGTAATTGCCTCATTCTTTAAAGGTTAACTTTCGAAAAAGTTTCTGAAATGTTAAAAATTTTAAAAAAGTATTTGCCTACTCTACACTTCATCTTAGGAGGTAATACAAACCGTTCTATTGGTAATAGCCCGGAGTTGCATTTGAGGGAAGATAATGGCTAGTTACATGCATACCATTATTCAAATATGAATTGCTATAGCTATACCTTTGCAGAAAGTATCAGAATGCAATCAAAGGAAGGTTTCTATTGACTAATAGTAATATTAAACTAGACCGTAAATATCCATAATGATAGTGACGAGTCTCAAATTCAGACTAAATCACATATAATTTTTTATCAACAGATCTCACAGTTCAATGTACAGTACAGGTTGTACAGTTCACAATTCGATATATTTGATTATTATTTAATAAATAGAAATAGCTATAAATCAGGGTGTATTGAATTCCCTGGATGAGGGTATCATTGATATTTTGCAATTCAACAAATTTGTATCTTTTTTAGATATCTAGTTCCGCAGCAGTCATCTTTAACAGATGAGGATTGGTCTGAACTCAAAAAACGACTAGCAGGATTTTATCTACCTACTGATGAGCTGAAGGCAATAGGTCAGTTACTTGGTACTATCAGAATGCATATCAACTATATATGCACAGAAATATAAACATATGTCTACAAATCCAATAATACTGTCAAGCACTTGTTTCATTCTTCAGTATATCTGCAAATAGGTATCAACACAATGTATATACATATAAATTTTCTCTAGTGAACACTGCACGAGTGATAGAACTATAGCGTTGATATATATTATGCAGCGCAGTAATAAAAAAAGAGAAGAATATCTGCTTCTTAATATTACTTATCCATCGCTGTGCGATGGTCCTATATGAATTGTACATGGCCATTTTACTCGTTTTGCATCAACAATCAATGCATAAATCTTCTTCTTCCACCCACATCATCGGTAACTTGTTTTATCCACTTAAGGCAATTTTAAATGTTTACCCCCTCTTTCGAATCATATTATGGATATGTGTTACATCCAATGACTACTTATGTGCATAATGTTATCATTATTACAGATTTATTTACAGAAAACACTAATAAAGGTTGGACTATTGACACGAAATGCAAAAAAAAATTATATCATTTTTCTAATTTTTCATGAAGGGCTGCCAATTGTTCCATGGAACGGGAGCATTTCTACTTCAGAATCTAACTTTCTGCTAGCGTGCGAAGTAAAGAGTTTTCCCTCTATACAAGACTTGGTTTCTCTTTGCTGGTACGGTACATTCCATTTTTTGAGTTGTACATATGATTTCAAAAGATTCGACGGTGCAAAAGTGTTCATACTGTATCATTTAGAGTGCTTCTTGTATATTCTATGGCTCGATTTCTTTCAAAGTAACTATTATTATACGAGAGAAATAATAGTAGATTGTCATTTAAATGGTGCACTCTGGGCATAGCTTCCCAGTGGCTATGTTTGGGGGAAGGTGGTAACTTAATGTATTGACTACTGGATTTGAATCATGCATAGGTAGAATAAATATCGTTATATATATATATATATACTTGAAGTTACTATAAAAATACTGATCTTTTTTAGATAATAAGACTCAGTATTATAGATAACGTATAAGATTACTTGTTCACATTTAAATTTCCCTTTTTACTTATGTTGGATTTATAATATATAGTCAACTCTGAACAATGTCATCTTTACTCATATTTTTTTGCAGCGGATATAATAGGGACTTTGCCATGGCCTCATTCAAGTATTTGCTAGATCACTTTGACGATTTTTACAAATCTGAAGATGCTCAAAGTTACCTTACAGAGTGTAATTTAGCATATATACCATCCTCGAAACAAGGGGCTCCAACACTGGCTTCTGAGCTCTATTTAGAGCCGGATTTAGATCTCTCCCGTAGTTATCACCCCTTTGGAGTCAAGCTGATTTGGCGACCATTTGCTAGGTAGTTGCTTACAATTGTATTTAGTTTAACTTGTGGTATATGTACTACTGGGCTGATTCAGTGCCACAGTTTACTATCAACTAATAGTTTAGCACATTCGTCTTGATGCATAAACTCGAATAAAAACAAAATTCATTACCAGTATACTATTTGGCATACTAGACTTGTCAGCCTCAATATAAATTAATATATAGGAACTACGCATTGCCAATGCAATATACGGCAAAATTGAACTATTTAATTCAATTTCTTTAGGTTTTAGTTAATTCATATATTACGTAAAATGGTATTTATGTGGTAAGTTATAAGGATTGTCCTTTATAGTTGTACCGTGAAGGACCTTAGAGTTAGTATGATATATTTGCTACAGAACCATTTTTCTGAATCATTTATGCAATTGCTACTGTATAGTGTGCAATTGAAAACATTCGAATATATCCGAATCCGTAAAGCCAGCACAAAAATGTATTAAACTATAAACCAATTTTTCCCTGCTTTTGCCAAGTTTTTAATATGTGTCGATCTTTCGTTAAAAAGTAATAATGTAAATATGTAAATATTTTGTTATAAAATAGGGCATGGTCGGAGCATTTGTTACGTATGGGAGCACGAAAAGAACCAGAGATTGGCGATCTTTTAAATATTCTCAAGGTATCAGTTTCTTCAAATTTAACTATGAATTTTGTTTAATCGACTATTTAAAAGTTCTATATCAACCTTTTGTTACATCAGATTGATAATTAAAATCTCTATTTATGGTGAAATAGATAGAAAAAATTCTAAAACTGAAATCTTATCTTCTTTTTTCATTTGAATATCAATTTACTCGTAATTTATGTGCTGCAAGCTGTGTAAAGTTTGAGAAAAATTGCTTTCAAGTTTTGGTTTGGTGAATTTCTGCATGAGAGTAGTATAAACTTGCGATTGATAGCAGGCATTCAATCGTTGACTCGCACAAAACTATAGATTCATATAAATGAACTGAGTGAAATCATGGGAAATTAATGTATTTTCTATTTAAATCAGAGCCTTTCACTGCACTATTGCTGTTTTCAACTCCAAATGTTTCTGCTTTTGAGAAAAATTATGCCTATGTACATGTACATATTTTCTGGTTAAATTTAGTTTTTCAGTCGTGTTTGCACTCTTCTTAGAGATTGGATTATCGTTTGCGTTCAAAGTCAAGTCTACTGTATGTCTAGAAATATTATATTGTTTGTATTCAGCAAGTATCGTATGGAGGTCGCCTTCCAGGAGGGAATACATGGATAGCTAGGGACGCATTTGACTATTTAGGTAGACGTATTAGAGATATTAGCGAGGATCAAATGATGGAAATAAGCGAGGTATACATGTATATATACATATATATATATAGGTTATTTCAGTATATGGAGGAAATTGGATGTATTTGCATATGCATATATATTTTATATATATATGCATATGAATGTGAGTTATTTTACATGATTACATATTTTCATGTACTATTTCAAGCTTGAATAGTTCGGGTTACGTCTGGAGTGGATATTGCTTCTTACATTTCTATACTGATGGTGTTGCAAGAAAGTATAATTTTTTTTGTTCTCTTTAGATTGAATTCGTCCCTTCGAGATTAGGACCGCTGTTCAAGCCATCTCAAATATTTTGGTCGACTTGTAAGGCCAAATTTCGATCTCTTCTGGAATATGTGCACAGTGAGGTATACAAGATATATGTATGCATGCATCTCATCCCAAGTATCGTGTAGTATTTTTCATAATATCATGGGTAATTATGTGGTATAGATTATATTTGGCTATATCTGTTTGTATATTTCCACTTGGAACTGTCGGGGTGAGCTGCTTCGGAACCACTAATTTGAGCTATGCTTGCTACAAACTTTGAGTTGCATCGAATTCGTACGCCAGTTACGTGTTGGGAATAATATGATGTTTCATTGTCTCGTCTCTCAAGTTTTTGTACATTTTATACAGAAACTTTGTAGGGAGAAAGATTGATTGATAGCTGAGTAATATTTATCGATAAGATTGAAATCCACTTCGATAGCCATTGTGTCTTGTAATTCACTGTTCAATTCGCAGTTTGGATTATACGCATGAAGATATGTTCAATGTTAAACAAATATGTATATTTTGTACGTGTCTGTATGTATGAGCGCTGTATTTTGTATAGCATTGAGAGTAGAAATTTCTTTAGTTAAAATATGTTCATGTCAAATCAATGCCAAATTACTATGAGGTAATTAAACTATTTTTTTGTGAATACGGACCATATTTTAAGAATTTGTATAATGTAATAATCCAAATCATAAATATATATATATATATATGTATACATACTTCTGGATATTTGTATTTGCTTAGATATTAAAATTATGCTAAAGACCGAAAATGAAAAAAATTCCAAATGTATGAATAAATATTTTCAATGAATATATATCTGCATGTGTGCATTTCATAGTTCAATAGAATTTCAAGCTTTTGCCATTTTTGTAATGCACTAGTTCCCCCCCAGAATATATTATTCGTATCATTGCCTTAAATGTTAGTTCTAAGAAAAAAATGATACAAAGAACATTTTTTATTTTCAATATTTATAGGATTTTTCGAGGAATGGATGTATATTTCTGCATGCTGCGGGAGTTCGAGAAGGGCCTAATCCAGATGATCTTGCAATGGTTGTGTAATTCAGATAGTGAAAATAATTCATATAGTAATCCCTCAATTAGTGCATCTCTCGAATTGGCTCAATTTCTAAATTTCCGTGGAATAATTTCAACAGATTTTAATTGAAGAAAATTCCAAAAAAATAGAATTATAATGCTTTTTTTAAGAGTCAATTATCTCATTTGAACAATGTGTAAAAATTGGTGTGTAAACGATTAGTACCGAAAGCATTAATCGAGGGACTACTTTATGTAATTATGGACATGTCACTTATAAGCATGTATAGCCGAATTTAACTTAAAGATAAAATATTTGTGCTCAGCAAACATTTCACTTGTGCTAGAACAGATTGCATTGTGCTTATCGTGACTCAAGTTGGAAATTATCACATGTATCTCTGATATTTATACTTTAATTTATGTATGCATATTTCTTACCTCCATTCTTACTATCAACTTCAAACAGAAGCTAATGTGATTTATTTGTTGATACCAATATTTTAACCAGGCAAACAGTAATGCTAATGAAATAAGAGTAACTTCAATTAATATATTTGTACCTAAAGTGTCTAATTGGAATCCTCTTCAATAAGAGAAACTTCATCTTATTCAGATTTTTCTAGAACGGTATTATTTCAATAAGGCTTTTATATTTAAAGCAAGTAATAGAGCACAGGATGTTATGTTTGAATGAATATATATATTTGTATTTTGTGAATGATTTCTCGTATTGAAGGCATAACTGGTTTTCTGTAGGCTTTTTTAAAGAACTATAAGCGGTGTAAGCCGGAGATGCCTATTTTTAGAAGGGATTATGTTGGTTTACTGGTTAAACTTCAGGTTACATAAATATATATAGATGAATTGTAGTAAATGATTTATGATAGCCCATTTGCTTTACTTTCATGTACGTATTTTGTATATTTATATATGGGCATATATACTCTTTTGAACAAATTTTTCAAATTTGCCATTCCTCTTTCAATGCGATATAATAAAAAGAGTTTTTTGACAATAATCTATGAGTTTATTACAAAATGGTGTAAAACAGCAATAATAGCAAAAAGGATCGTGTTTAATAATTTGTTTTTTGTGTCATTGGTTAGCAGCACCTTATTGATTATCTACCATGACAACAATAGTGCATAGTTTTATGGAGATGTTTGTGTCAAGTCATTCATACTGATAATCATAATCTTTTCGATGTAACTTTTTTATGCTGTCCTTTTTTAAACTGTTCGGTGAATTTGGAATTATTTAATTTGATTATGCAGCATACAAAAATTCACATAGAATGAAAGAGAAATAATTTGTAGGTTAATATTTGGATGCTACTGTATCTTGACGTATACAAGCAGGGGACTTCTGAAAAAGTTTAAAGTTCACTGCAAATCATTCATTGAAGTAAATTAACGTATATTGTCAAATACAATTTAAATTCCTGGACTATTTAAGATAGGTATCAGTTGCCATTACTAACAGTTGACCGAAATTATCCCTCCGATATTACTTCTTAATATCCAATACTGTAATTGTACTTAAGTTTTCAAGAAAAAGCGTTCTTTTTTAGGAAGTAATCAGGAGTGTCAGTGAAGAGCTGATTGAAGAGCTGAAAAGAGTTCCTTTTCTATATAGTGAAGATTTTGCCTTAGTGAAATCTGCTGATGTGTATATTGAAGATAGTTCGGTAAGTTTTTTTATATTTTGAGGCAGCTCATTATTTACAAGATCGATTAAAAATATGCATGCTTCCAGATTTTTGCATTTGAAGATTCCTACCATCGCATTTTTATTGACGATGCATAGAAAAGAGAGTGCAATCCGTACAGTATGAAAAGGGAATGATGCAATAGCACTTAAGTTTAGATTGCTCTAGAACAATGTTCTTAGAGCAGTTTTATAAGGCTTCTACACTACTGTAAAAGTTAGAATAGTAAATGTGAATTATAAACTTGTCGGTGTAAATATAAAGTAATATCTACCTATTTCGCCATTCCACTAATTTACTATATGTGAAATTTATTTTTGTAATGTACACTTTTGTTATAGATTTATTTAGTAATGACAAATTTAAACTCGAAGAGTAATGCAAATTTTGGAAGCTAGGACTGACTTCCGAATTGCTAAGTAAGACAATGCATTTAGAGGAAAATATGAGAAAGAGATAGGCACAGTGTGATAAAATATTGAAAATCTTTAAAGGCGAGTCATAAGCAGGGGGCGAGTTGTTGCTCTATTTCAATACAATACAATTCGAATTGTACAGTTCTTCAATACGGATCATAAACATAAATCATTGTGTAGTTCACTGGTCAAAGGTAGCGAGTAATATATATTCCAGCAAGTGGTGCATCTATCATTGCCATGCTTTGGCTTCCTAGCAGTATCTCTCTTGCTGTTCAGCGGTCCATTTCTTACCCCTCCAAATTATTAAAAGTAATTGAAATGTTGAAGTACAATAATTTAATATGGTCATCTTAAGGCTCTAATCGATAATAAGTAATTCTTTTGGTTGAGTTGCAAAAAAATTTAGTCCATATAAAAGGTTTTACACAGTACCAATAAGCAATAAAACCTTTGCATCCTAAGTGCTTTTATAATAAGTTGGATATTTAATTATGACTTGTATGTTTTCATAGGATTTTATTGATTTGTTTGATCCTCCGAAAGCAATATTCAAGTTGAAGAGCTTATATTATTGCCTTGGAACAAGCTTATGGAGCAACGCCCTAGAAAGGATATACTACCCCAAGGGGGATCCGCGAAGTACATTTCATAGTAAAGCTATACAAGGTGAACCTCTCGAAATATACATGTGTATACAATAAGTTACTTTGTATACAACAAATTTGTCGGAGCTGCTGAACTTGGCACAATATTGACTCTTTGTTCATTCATCTAAAGCAAGTATGTCGTATCTTTTCAATATATCTTCTGTTACATGGCAGCAAAAATTTTAACTGCTTACATGAGTTATTGATAGAGCACAGAGATGCAGAGAGGGCAGGTAGGAAACGACACTATGATATTATGCTTTAAATTGGATCTTGTTCTTGAAACATGATCTGGAACTTCACTTTCAACAGTGGCTAGCACAATACTGGATTATCTGGTACTGTACAAGCAACCTGCATCAATGTAAACATATATTACTTGTCATAACTAGTACTATTTTTTCGATACCTAGTAGTACCCGTTTAACTCTGATTCGGCTAAGCTGAATTTTCTCGCTCAATTAATTTAGAACTGCTTTGATATATGATGGATGATTCCGTGCTATCTAAATTATATTCGATTATATTGATATATTTATAATGTGATTATGCTACAAATCTATGTGCATTATAATTTCCTAAAAAATTTTAATCTTCAGAAATTATTGCTGCCCGACGAATTCTATTTACTCATGAAGTCACAAATGGACACCAGGTATTATTAGCTTAACATTTACCGCTATATGTGTAAATATGTATGTATGCCAATAACATAGATAATATAATTTTGTTTGATTCTTTTCGTAGGTCTAGCTCCACGTATATATGCCTATTTTAATATATTTCTAGAGCATCATTTTTTTGTTGGGATTTTTCTGCAGGTTGAGCTACGGGCATGTCTGAAGAATGATGCAGAGGAAAATTTAAACTCTATTGTTGTGCTCGAAATTCAAGTAAAAAAATTTAAAAGAATAAAAATTTTATTCAATTTTTCCCTTTGTATAGAATACAATTTTACTATATTAGATTTTTATTACTAGCAATATAAAGCAATGACTGACTCTGTATTTGAGATATGAATTAAAAGTCGTTCAAATAATTCTTGGATTATACAAGAAGAATAAGTCATAGAGTCTTAAAGGACATTGATAGAGAAACTTGGAACCGTAAAAATTAGTGGAAGATTGAAAAGAATAGATGAGAGATAATGAAAAAGGAAATTGAGCCTAAAGAGGTTTAGAATTCCGAAATTCTTTAAGATTAAAATAAAAGAGCATTTTCAATGATTCATTCATAAATTTTTATGATGGGTGATCATTTCTAATAGTGGTATGTCCTTTTTTCAAACTTGAATGCCAATTGATCAAGGGCCAATTTGTGAGATTCGAATGTCAAATTTTATTGTGAATTTGTTAAACTTGGAGGTTAATTTATTTAAGTTTAATGATAGAAGGTATAGAGTAACTGCCTTGAATATATGATACACCATAATGGTGTTGAGATATCGTTAGCTTTGCTTAGTGATGTATTAATCTATACTAGTGTAGATTTGAATAGTATACTGTCTAGTATACTAGCCTTAATTTGAACAAGAAGTTACTGAACAGTTTTCCAGAACAATTCTTTGTTGAAGTTTAATTGTGTAATTTAGAAGCTCTATAATATCACTCTGTCTTTCCTATCTTTTCACTCTGCTGCCTCTTTGTCTCTGTGCAATATAGAGCACTTTTTCTTAAGAAAAGATACTATGCAAATAGTCCTTTTGTACCACTGTTATCATATGTGTGAATTGTATTTAGGATCTCACTTATACAATGTAGGGTTTCAAATAATTTGCTGAAAAACACAGAAAAACGTACATGGTAAAGTATTACTATCAAAATTATCTTTGAAAATGTTATTAAAGTTTCATTTCATTATTATGTTAAAAACAGTTAAAATCTCAGTTTAAAGACACATATATATATATATATATATATATATATGTACGTGCATGCATAGATCTTTAATAGTATGCGCCGATATCATTTTTGCCTATCACACACCAGTTTGAACCTTTTTATTTTATAGGGCTTAGAAATGGAAGTTAAATTTGGAGAAAAGAGCGTCAGAGAAGAAGTTCCATGTGCAGCAGAAATATTAAATATGGAAAAGAATTGGACATTACTTATCACTAGTGCTACTACTTTTTCAGAGGTACTAGAAAATAAATTCATTGTTATTCTCACTAAATCTCTCTTTTCCTGCCTGCCTGCCTACCTGTCTGTCTGTTAGTGCATTCATAATTTAAATAGCCAATAGAGAAGGCTTACAGATACTCATCAATTTTAATTCGTCCAATGTTTTATAGGGTAAGGTAGGCTATTTTCATCTCTGAGCGACTTAAAGGGTGTTAAATTGTATTCCGAATGACTGCCGTGGGTGTACTTAAATAAATTTACTTGTATGTTGCGGAATTTGAGCAATAATTAAGAGTCTGTATGTTGCGTTTAATTTCTACTCGAATTTTTTCAATTTCTTGTACATTTTAATACTATATATGTATATTCGTATGATATTTAGTCTTTTATGTATTACATTTGTATAGGTTGGAAGGTATTTGGCCAAATTTCTATTAACTCAGCCTACGAATGACCATCTTTTATCTTATGGTCACTATATGGAGGACTCTTTGGAAAAGCTGAAAAAAATGGGTAACTTTCATTATTATCATATTTTTATATAGAAATGAAATATATAAATTTACTTTTCTTTATATTTTTTTTATTGACACATATGATTTTGTTGGATAATATACTAATAATATGCAGCAGACTAAATTTATGCTGGAAATTTGATATTCGTACTAGATGCAATATCAAGTTTTCTAGAACGATTCTAGAAAAATTTTCGTATTGAAGTTGTAACTAATCTACGGAACTACGATAAAAATTCGAACAAACGGGTTTTTCATGACACATCAAATTGTAACTCTATTTCTTATTTGCTGCACTTCACAAACTTTTCTGTGAATATTTTTTTAGGAAAACACTGAAATCTCACAAAATCCCAATCTAAAACAGTACTATCCTTATTTCCTTCTTTCTTCTCAGGTTTTTTTCTGTTTAATT
Organism: Vaucheria bursata; assembly: GCA_032358265.1. Classification (NCBI taxonomy): domain Eukaryota; class Xanthophyceae; order Vaucheriales; family Vaucheriaceae; genus Vaucheria; species Vaucheria bursata. The sequence goes on from JAULBW010055314.1 coordinate 96,079, forward strand.
AATCTATGTATGCAGTAAATTCCGGATATTACAAACTTGTCAAGACCACCGATTTAATAAGTTATATCCAAAAACCCGAAACTTCGTATGCTACATATTCGGAATTTTTGTTCATTCGTCATAAGTAAAAATTCTTTATATCCAAATTTTCTTATATATATAGAACAGTTACTGTAAGTACAGGAATACTGTATTTTGAGTTTTTAATATATTCCTAATTATGCATATGATTTTATTAGGCGTAAAAGAAGTTATTTTAAGGGATATGCTTGATACTTGGAATCCGAATACTAGTGAAATTTACTTCGCTGCATGTACGCTACAGAGTATTGTACGCGTATTTCTAGCTGTAAATGCAAAAAAGCGAAAATTGGCGAAAATAGCCGAAATTAAAAGACTCGAGAAAGAAGCTGCTGAAGAAGGTATTAATTCTGATAAATATAAAATAATCCATTTATAAATTTTGAACAGCTACCTTGGTGTGTACAGAAGACTTCGAATATAAAGAATTTGAACTGTACTCTGAAATCATCTTTTGCAATTCTTCGAAACTGCAGGTTTCAATGTATTCCGTTTTTCTTTTTTTCCAGTAAGTTAGTGGTTCATCGTCCTTTTTTTTAACACTTAACCTTTTTGTGCTGAAAAGAAAGAATAACTTGTGTCTGGAAATTAATTCTATTATACTATGGCAATCGAAATATAAATTTACATGGTTTAGAAAGGCTATGATTCATCAGATTTCTTTTGATTCAGATCTTGATTCATTTGAAATTTAGACCTCAATATGAAATGTTATCACTCTCGCGATCTCATTCTTTTGTACAGCATCTCGACCTTTGACAGAAAAGGAAAAAGAAGCATTAAAAAAAGTGAAACTTGACAAAGAAGCTGACCTTCGAGCTTCTCTCTTTTCTCTCGCTCCTATATCACATGGGGGAGATCGTATGTTGGACCATAGAGATTCACAAAGAAATCAAGATGCTGTCCAGTAAGTGCCATTTCAAATTCAGAAGCATATTCATAGTAAAGTTTTCATCTCTCTCTGACTAATGGTGATAAAAATAGACAGCAATATTTTTTTACTATCAGTCAGACTAGCTATATATATTGATCTATAATGATACAGACTAGTATTGTATGCAATCTAGTATACTTACCACTATTTGAATGCGCAGTTCAAGAATAAGTTCAAAAGCAGTAGTCATATACTTCAATCTGCCATTTCAGTATGTATGTTCCTTTTTCTCTACACTTTCTTTTCATCTCTGTGTCATTTCATCAGCCAATCATTACAAGGCTTGGCAATATCTAAGAAAGATTGGCATAATTCTGGTATCACTTCTTTCATTTTCATTTTTGCTTCTTCATTTTTGTGCATAGACACCATCAAACTTTGTATGTAAAAACATATTAATGGTAAGAAAATATGTTATTAAAATATATTTTCAAGAACTCTTTACTCATCATTATTGAATTATTCAGCCACCTTCATTGAAATTTTCTGAGACGAAAGTTTAAGTATTTAGAAGAGCGTTAGCCTTGAAGCATATGGTGCTTTCTTTGCATTTAATTGCGAATGCAGATTGCAGCTATAAGAGTTTTATGTCTAAGATCTACAACTAAAAAACTCCTGACAGCAAATTTAAAAAAAAATGCGTATTATTATTTTGATCAAGGAAAAATTCACCGATAAAAATAAAATTTGCATCCAAATTGCAAAAATGGCTAGTCGGGGAGCCGAATTTCTTAGGCTTTTTACCTTATTGCTTGGCTTTGAGCTTTTTAAGATGTATACTAGCAATTATTCAAGTATATGCATATGTATATATTTAAGTAAAATTTGGGTAAAAAATTTAACAAACCAACCATTCTCATTTTCAAATTAAAATTCTACAGAAATGAAGAGGTTTCACCGGCAAATGAGGCTCTGTCTAAAAAGTTTGAAAATCTTGATGGAGGCATCAGGGGTGATCTGAATCGGTCCCGGCTAGGAAATATATTTGATGATCTGGATGTAGAGCATCACGAACCTTACGAAAATGTTAAAGGTGAAAATATAAAAGTATATATCATAAAATAATTACTAAGTGTTTAGAATAATCTGCAGATTCTTAATGATTCATAAAATCGATTTTTAGTATTCTATTTACAATCACATTTGAAGAATATGCATACATATTTCTATACAAAATGAAATAGTCAATATATGATTTATTGTTATACTAAACAAATATGGGGTCTTCAAAAGAATTAATATAGAACTGTTATTTATATTGATCTTTCTTTAATTTCTTTTATGTGGATTTTCTTACATTTGGCTATGAAGTTCGGCCAGATTATGATGCAGCTGAATTAGAAGATGTCAGCGTCTGTTCGTATCATGAGGTTAGTAATAGATATGCAACTATATTTAAATTTGCTCGCCACTAAGAATGGTAAATTAGTTTAAATATCTATTTTTTTTCATTTTTAGCACACTGCTAGAAAGTATTATGCCTAGGCTAAATGGATATGAAATTTTTAATCGTATTTTTGCTATTTATCAAGTTCTGTACACTTTTAAAATTTACAATATTTTTTGTATTTTGAACTATAGAATATTTAAGCTTAGCATCTTTAAATTCTGTCGAAATGATGCAAATGAATAATGAATAAATTTAACCACTAGAATTAATGAAATTGAGTTATAATCTGTTGCAAAAAAGTTAGTGCTATAGTAAAAAAGTTATGAATACATAGCTGAAAATGGCTTATAAGGTTGAACTTTTGACAATAAATGAAACTGTTATAAATTTACAAGTGCAATAATGGAAAATTTGGTTGATGATAAAGCAACATTAACTTGAACAGTACAAATTGAAATTAACAGTGGTAAGATATTTCATTCTAAAAGCGAATAAATTATGTTTGTTAGTAGTTCACGCGATTCAGCCTGCACCGTTTGATATTCAAAATTTATTATTTTATAGTAGTGCTGCTTCCCTAGAGAGATTCGTCGGATTTGAGTAATATATATATATATATATATATTAACATATGCAGAACAAATCAATATGAGAGTTGAAAATTGCAAGTACAATATCATTAGGATATAGAAGAAGATATGAATGAGCAGCATAGAGCAACTACTCGGCGCAGATCCCGACGTAATATAGACGATGAATCTCTAGGAGATTTGAGTTACTATAGAGAGTTTGAAGGTGCCCTGTTCGGGGAAACCGGCTTTGAAGAGGGGTATAGTTTTAATGATGAGGGTCAAAGGGGCCAATTGGTATGTTCTAAGAACTTGTTTTGGTAGCTATAGTTCATTCTAGAAACTTTATGTTACGTATTTATACTTTTGCTTCTGCGAGTAGGAATCTGTTTCAATTTGTTTGCCCAAGTTATTTTTACAGTTCTTGGTGAATTATCCTTTAGCGAATTTCATGCATATAGCAAAGAAGCAAAAAATTTGTATTGCGTCCAAGTTCAACGTCAGTTTTTCTCATGTAATGAATCAATTCGGTGGTTCCGACAAATTTACTACATCCGAAGTATACTCTATACAGTACTTAAATATAATGCATATATCTGTATATGCATGTTCCACATCACCCCCTTTTCATGTAAGATTTGTATACTTAATTTAAGGTGAATTAGTTATACTGTTTTTGCCCATGCTTTATACTATGTATTTCTTGCTGAAGGACGAGTTTGTAAGAAATGGCGACAACAACGGAAAAAGTAGAGAACTTTGGCAGGACCCTTCCAAAATCGCGGAAAAGAAACGAATGCAAGATCAGGTAAATACAGAGTTTAGAGAAATAAAAATCATTTCATAAAATACATGATATACACTTAATTTTCCACTTGTAGCCCTTTTTAAAGTAGTACATGATTTATGAGTGAATGTATGTCATCAGGAAGAGGAAGAAAAAAGGCGTGCAGCTGATAGCTTGCCGCATAAGTCTTATGATGAGCAATTCCCCAGTTTGCTTGAGCAGCATATGGATGGTATAGAGGATGAATTAGTTAGCAATTATTCTGATTATGAATATGTGCAAGGACAGGTATATGCTCATAAATATAATATAAAGTTGGTAATCGAAAAACTGATACTGCCGGTTACACTAATAACCACCAGTTAACTGAGTATACTGGATGAGAGATATCAATATACATCACAAGCAGAGTCGGTGGAGCAGTAAATCTCTGAAATAATAGAAAATATCATCTAGTGAACCATTTATTTTGATGGAATATATACTATATCTATTTAGCTGTAAGAAATGTCATGACATACTTAATTCCATTGCAGACCAGAAAAACATCTGAGTTCCTTCCATTAAATTGAATCAAGTCATTGTTAGACATGATTGGTCAGGTCACAGGATTGTTTGTCTTTACGTATTCATTATTTTAAAATTTTCTGGTATCATTATTCTTTCGAAATCTCAATAAATTCTATTTGTTCATATATATGTATAGATTAAGGTAAACAGTACTGGATGAAAACTTATTTTGAAATTGATTATATCTCTCTATATGTTACTTACGATTTTCCTGTCATGGAGGCAAGATTAAATACTTGACTTCCTGAGTTCAAATTTGGATATTGTCACGTAATATGCAGGTTAACAATGGCTATGATGCTGCTGTGAATGTGCCAGTAGAATTTGCTGAGCGAGGCCAAATAGGTATGTTTATGCTGATTTTGAATCGCTTCTAATCAGCATGATGCTACTTTAATCGGATTAGGTCACCGTATTATCCTGGGTGTAGGTTTTACGAGTTGCTGCTGCCAAATATGCACTCAAATTTATACATAGAAATATGTACATTCATATGTATTGATTTACTGCAAATATTTAATGCACCATACCCTATTTTATTTATAGTTGCTGATCTTTCTGTTCTTCGTTGCGCTTTTTTAATCGGTATAATTCTACTTTGCATTTCTTGCTAAATTTTGTCGAACCATCCTTTTATGATTACTGTCATATCTTCAATATGAAATATTTTAGGGGAAAGTGGGAAAAATTTATGGGTTGATCCTACTCAAGATCAGCCTCTAGCTCAGCAGCAATATGCAGAGAATAATGCAAGTCTAGGAAATTTTTACGCCCCAGAAGGCTTCAACGCAGCTAATTCGTATTCAATGCAAATGCAGCAGGAGAATTGGGGGTGGCAGCAGCAAAATATTCCCCAGATGGGATTTGAAACTGCATCTTTCGGGTTGGCAAATGCTCCTTATAGACACGAGTTTGAAGGTAAATGTAAAAGACAAACTGATTTGTTAGTAAATAAGTGAAAAAATATGCATTGAAAGGTAACATGACCTTTCATGTGCAGTCAAACTTGTCTTTTATGTGTAGGCTGCTCTATTAATTACAGTAAACTTCCGATATAACTAATCTGTCGAGTCTGCCAAATTTATTTGCTATATCCGAGAATCTGAGTTTGAACTTGGTGCGATATTGCTTGCTTGTTCATTATAATTGAAAATTGATTGAAAGCAAATTTATTAAATTCGAAATTTTCTGCATTATGCAAATTTTTTAAAGTTCGCAAATAATTAGAAGCTTCATTGAAGAAATATTTTAATTTTTTTCATTCTGAAATGCTGTATCATTTGCCCCACGATTAAATTCTTTGATTCTTAGATAACTCAATCGATTTTTTTAAGATATTGAATATATATTATTCTTTATGTTTATTTACAACTTAATTTGAATTTGAATTTGATTTGGTATCTTTTTGCATCTAGAAGTCAAGTTGGAAGGTGTTTTTTACGCATCAGTAATTTAATTTAATAGAAGGATTAAATTTAACTACGTATATTATTGTTAGATAAAATATTTATATCAAATTCTGAAAATGATAATGCTGCATAGTTCAATGTGAGGAAATTTGGGATCGATATATGTTAATTATGCTCAGAACTTTTAAGTTGAGCAGGAAGCAATGAAAAGATGACAAATGAAGTTCAGAGTCAGTTATACGATCTAAATCTAATCATCAATTTGAACAATTCTATTGGCTAAGCGTATACTCCAAATTCTGCAGTCTGATTGGCTTGTAAATGAATGGCTTCATCATGCTACCGGCAATTATCATAACAGCTCAAAAACAGTTGAATTTATAGTTTTTGCATGCAGTTCATGGATCAATCGTGAAATATGAAATTCTGTCCTACATCTCTGACAATTACTATAAACATTTCTGTCATGTGCTTTTTTCCCTTTTTGTTGTGGTTTTAAACAGTAATACTGTAAGAGTAGCATAACATCATAGATATTGGCTCATTTTCACATAAATCGAGGGAGATTGCATTCGTTGAATTTCAGAGTCCTTGAAGAATGCATCTCAGAATTACGATGAAAATACTTGTACATAGAATTATTTATTTTCATCATATTCCTAAGACTCAGTCCTCAAGAACTTGGGAATCTTACGAATAATATGTCTCTTGATTTATGTGGGAATCTGTACTGGTGTTGTACTTACCTTACTGAGGACTTTGGTCGTTGTCCAAATTATTGACATATCATTATACGAATTTAATGCTCGCCACACAAAACAGGAGGAATTTTTTCTGTAATGCTTATGGATATCAATTTTTTTATCTGTCGCGGACTTTGGCCCAATTAACAGTAAGGGCAACTCTAATATCATACCAAAAGGATGAACTTGATTGGATAAGTACAAGTTGAGTTCTAGCTTTTCACCATAAACCGATGATTTTATATCTGATGTTTCATGTCAAGAGTCAAATTACATTTTAACCAATCGGCAATATTTGGAAATTTTTCTGGCCAATGATTGCAAACACTGAGCTGCAACTCAACTTTTACTCATCCAATCAGCTTCATCTCTTTGTCGTGTAGCTCAGATTTTCCCTTCCTATTGGTTGAACCAAAGTCTACAGTGAATAATTGAATTGATCACCATGGGTAGTATAGAGGAATTCTCATGCTGTGTGCGGCGAGTGTTGATGTTATAAAAAACTATCCTCTAGCCCTATGAATTTTGCTTATGCTATGAAATATGTAGTGCATTTTTTTATCTCAATTTGTGTACCTGAAGACGTCGGAGGTACTCCTGTGCATTATCTGTAAACTAATCTCACATAATTCCTCTGTTTGAACTGGAAATTTGTATTCTAAGGTTTTTGAACTTGATTTTTAATCTATAGGATTTAAAAGCTTACACTGATGCACCCATTTGGAAACATACTTCCATATGTAAATGCATAGAGTTAAGAAATATATTGTAATGTTGAAATTTCATTGATTTTCGAAAGAATTTTCTAATACTGATCGTAGATCAAATGTTGTGTTAAAAATTTAAAATTGCCCCAAAATAGCAAATTAGTGTTGGAAAACATGTAAAGGCTTGGGGAATTTTTAAAATATTGGATTATGCTCTATGTGCATGAACATTTACACATACAGACACACACATATATATATATATATATATATATTACCGATTTCTACATTGTTAAATTTCTAATTGGAGTGAATTTTCATTATCATTATCTATGGTATTTGTTTACAATGCGCGTAGGAGCTCAAGTAGGAATATATGGGCATAATACATCCGATTATAGGCGAGCGAGTGCCTCTAATAGTAGACTGCACGATGCATACCCTTCGTCCATGCATGAATTAGACGACAAATTTCAGGTTTATCAGACAGTTTTCATTGTATACATATGTGTAATTACTTATAGTATGCGTCTAATGTTTTAATTCGCGTTTATTTGTATGAATGTTCTTAGAGTAATTCTGGAGCGATTGATGCAGAACTTGACAAACTAAGGAATGAGGTGGTAACTCTTCGAGAAAAACTTTCAGATGGATATCACGAGGTTATTCAAATGTCAAAATATTCAATTGAGAGTGAATTATTTAATGTTGAGTATTCGTGGGCACTGAATTAAATAGTATTTTAGGTAAAAAACATTCGAGAAAAATTTGACTTGCGATATATTTTACATATGAATATATCTTACAATATTTTTACTCTATGAATGCGGTTTTGTTGTTACAGAATAGGTTCTTATTTTAGTATAGATTTAATTATTATTTTTTTCTAGTATCAATGCATATAAATTTTTGTTATTTTAATTTGCGCCATTTCATAGTAAACTAAATATACACTTGCACTTTTTATATAGAATTTACTATGTATTTTATAGGAACTCGAAAGGAAAAATATTTCTTTGGAACAAGAGATATCGGATTTGAGAAAGCAGTTAGAGGTATATAATCAATCATAACCTGATATATACATTTATGCGCATCAATTTGTGCAATATTTGAATTTGATATTATAAGAGTATTTTTAAAAATGAATTTTACTCTATTGTGCGTTGGCATTCCTTCTTTTGTTGCTCATTGCTTTACATTCATGCATATTAGAAAAATTTTGAATCTGCTGGCCACTATTGATTATGAAGTACCAGAATATATGTTTCTAAAATAGCTAATATAAAGTATCATAATTAATATATTTTTTTGTTTCTCTTCTATATCATCACGTTTTGGTATCAATCCGTATAGTAACTTCATTTAATGCTGCCGGAAATATGTATATTCATTATTTGTATTAGATTGATGTAAATCTTCAGTATATTTGTTATTGTCACTGTGCATGTTCTTTTTAATTTTTGATGAATTTTGTTCTTTTTTAGCTTGCATTGACTAATATAAACTACCTGAAGAAAGAACTATCAAATATGCAATCTCGGATGAACAAGGTAGCATACAAATGTATTATTATTTTTATACATAACTGAATATAATGCCCGCAAGTTGTATTCGGATAAAAACATGAAAGAATGTGGTTTTGATAAAATTTGAACACAATACCAGTGTGTACTATTCCGATATATTAAGATCACGCTAGCGATGCCTATTCTTATTATATATTTGTAAATGTTGATGTAGACTCGTAAAGTATGCAATTCATCGTGCAAGGCAACTTTTTGAATATGCAGTTGCATGAAATGAACATTGTTAATCACATATATGTATATATGCGTATGTTTCTTTTCTGCTGTAGTATTTTCAACTATTCACAGAAAGAAATGATCTAATTGATGAATAACGAATCAAATATGAATACATGTATACACTTTTTATAGACTGAAGCCCGTGCTAAGGAGGCCGAAATGCTCAAGAAAAAGCTAATTCAGGTTATTTACTATTAAAAAATGCAATTTTATATATATTATTTATTGGTCCTGTGGTTTATTATCTTGAATCAACGTGAAATACCTTTTTATTCAATTTTTTACTCAGGCTAAGGAAGAGCGAACTGTGTTGACCCGTCAAACTGCAGAACAGTTCCAAACAGTTCGGGAGCAGCAGGTTAAAGATGTAAGCACGTACATCCGTATTTTCCCTTATCTGTAAGGTTACAATTTGCTCATATTATGACTACTGTCGCAGTAACATATCTTACTAGAAACTTTTCATTTTAGACTTTTTTCGTGTATTTTTAGTTTTTAACTTTCATTTTTGTAAAACCATGCCATAGTGCGTATTTGGAATTCGTGTTGCTGTGTGACAGAGATTTGGTACTCACAGATTATATAGGATAGAAGATTATAGAAAACGATCTCAGAACACTATATTTTTCATCTAGTATGCGAACTAGTTGCCATTATGATGTATCTATATATACATAGTTACCAGTATTATCTTTGTATTATTCAACATTTCTTTTTGATACGTGCCATATTTTCTCGTATACGAATTTTTTTACACTTTTCTGCCCTAAAAATTATTAATTTAAATGGTATGTGATTTTTTTTGGAAAGGTAAATGGAATACTTTTGTTTTTTTATATTAACAGGCACAGTTGATAGCAGCTGAAAATTTGCATGCTCAAACGTTACAAGAAGCCATCAAAGCAGGAAAATCTCACGAAAAGACACTCAACCATCTTTCGAAGGTTAGTATTCTATTCTTTCTTAGTTTTTATTTTTCAACTTTGAAAGGGCACAACTAGCAAAAAGTGTCTGCTATCCGCCTAAAGTATGGTCATTTTTTTGTGATAAATCTCAAAGATAGATAACGGAATAAGTAGAGGGTAACATTCTAGTGAATAGTTTCAATGGTTATCCTTTATTTTTTCTCGTTATATGCCATATTTGAACTAAACTTTAGCATCGTATATACTTAGTCTATATTCAGCTGTATTTTTTAGAAATTCAACAATATATTCAATATAGATGATGGGCCGAACTGTCGAAATGATCTGTGCATAAAACCTTTGTTTTAGATTCATCAAGTGGAACCGTATAAGATATTTTGAGAATACGCATATATTTTTTCGCAGTAAAATATTGTCGAAATTTGTAATTGTTAGGCAATTGCCGATTTGAAAGAAGCTCGTCAAAAATTAGCAGTTTCAGAAGAAAAGCGTTCTGTATATGAAGCTTTATCACTTCGCAACGACGAGTTACTGTCGAAAAGTCACCAGTATACCGTTAAGACCCTATTCGAGGAAAATCGGTTTTGTAAGGATACTATTCGAGAGGGTCTTATTTTACCAAACTCAGAGGATAAAGGTACTGAAACTAATGTACAGTAAATTTCAGATGTAACAAATTTGTTATTTATGGATTCATTTCATCCGAAAATCTGGAACTGAGCTTTGGACATGTTAAAATCAACAATTGATTGGTTAAAAGTAAATTCATTACATTGAATGTTTACTTTATTTTTGTAATATTTCCCTTATTTCAGTTTATGAAGGCAAAAAGAGTTCCAAATCCTTTTGTTGTTTCTTTTTTCTTACTTTTCAAATCCCTGCAAGTTCAATTTTTATTTATGGATAATAATAATGGCATAAAGATTATTTCTGACTTTATCTGTTTACATTCTGTATGGGTCATTCACCCTGAACTGTTATCCAATACTGTATTCAATCAGAGTCACCCATTTAAGTTGTTACAAGCTTACAAGGTCATAAAATTCATTCATTGGTTGTGAAAATTTTCCTTACGTAATTTTATTGTAGCAATTTGTAGCATGCCTCTATTAGCACATAAAGGCATGTTTCGAAAAATACAAACTTGTAAAAATTTATTTGCTAAATGTACACGTACTAAAGCACCAACTATATGCATATGTGTTTTACTTTATTTGGAAAGCTGAGGCTCTGAAGTTAATAGCGATGCCGATAGTCCACGAAGAATGGACGGGCCCGAATAGGAGTAAATTTGAGGCAAATCTAGAGTTAGGAATGGCGAAAAATAGGCTACCCTTATCAGACGAAGAAATGATGATTATAGATCAAGTCAAGGTAAAGTTGGATTTTTTGTAGTTATGCCTTAATATATGATTTCATCACATTTTCAATCATATGGTCAACAACTTTGCTAGTGCCTCCAGTATTGGATGATGTGCTATGGAGTGGCATATATATATATATGATATTTATGTATAGTTATAAATTTAGTATTCTTTTTATAGTAATCTTTGCATGTGTAATCTGATTTGTCTTACATGTATGAAAACTGAAATGTAGGTACTACGACTGTTATCATGTACGTATAATATGTTGGTGCTTTGTAACTATTAAAAGTGTCAGTACGGAATTAATGCATATCGAGCATTAATTATTTGAAAATATGCCTGCAAGGCGTAAAAAAATAAGCATACTTTCCTCTATGTTCAGAAATCTAGCTATACATGATTTTAATTTACAGGCAGTGGCAACTCGGGTGTACCCAGCATCAATATCTCTGTTCAAACTTCAGGGAGTCTTATTGGGAGACGATACCACTTCTCACTGGCAAAACTACCACAGAATCGATATGGCTGTGAAGTTACTTGGTGAGCGAAAAATTCCGGGTGTATCATTTGACTCGAATACAAGAACTCTTCGATTGGCCGAGATCAAAACAGAAAAAATTGAAATAGATGAAGAAAACTCGAGTGTAAAAGATGAATCTGGAAACAACTGGAAAGAGGTTGCTTCGAATATTGCACAGGTATTGCAGTGAACCCTCCTCCCCTCTCACTTTCAAAATATGTCATTTTCCGTGAAAAGTTGTCATTAGCAGCAGTTATAGATATATAAATTGATTATCATAGTTGTCGTATTTGAGAGAAACCGGTTATTATACTTGCCAGTTAAATATCAATAGTTGCTCAAATTTTTCTATTTATTGAAAACCAGTTAAAACAGTTATTTAAATTTAGTCTTTTAATATTAAAATAAATGCATCGAGCTAATTTAACCCTGGATTAGCTACATACTAGGGAGGAGTAGTCTAGATGGTTTGGAGATTTTTATAGTAGCATTTAAAGTTTTTCATATCATATAACAGTTATAAATACGGTAAATATTGTTAATGCATAACTTGACCATTCTTGTTAAATGATAAAATATTATGTAGCGGCTGTTATACAGTGAAATTCCTTAAGGATATTATGTTTTCTGTTATTTATTTTTAATATTCTGCTATAAGCTCTTCTTTACTTATCAAACTGATGAAATTGAGCTTTTTAAAGCAAATTTAGAAGCAGGATATATATATGAAGAGTTTTTTGAGTTATATTTCTGTCCTGTGATTGATAAATAAAATAAATACTTATTAAAACAAACTTCAAAGTACAATTGAAATAAACATAAGCAATAAAGGGTTAGGGTACACGCAAGTTATGTATTACTCTAATCTGTTACATACCGAATTGATGAAGTAAAACTGGGTTCTGGGAGAGAAAGTTGAATGTTTTCCCTCTTTCTCCTCTACGAATATTACCTCATTTTGTGCACTTCTGATCGTTTCAAAAAATAATTTTATTATAGAATTAGCTCTAAAAGTATTACATTGAACTCATTTTGATGTAATGATGGCATAGCTCGATTAAAATCATCAGTTATATAAAATTTATGATAAAAATGAATCGTTTATATATGAGCAACTTTGAATAAACTGTGTCTTTTCATGTAAGCTTATATTATTCTTCAGTACTGGATTGGTAAAAAGTAATATTATATTTTGTAGATGCTAGAAGGTACAGCGGAAAACAGCATGCCGACCTCTGATGTTATGTCCGCCTATTTTAAGCAATTTCACGCTCCTCTTAATTTAGGGTAAGTTCCAACTTGAGCAAATTCAATATTTTTACTCTGATTACATCTATTTTAGTGAGCTGAGTTTTACTTATCTAATAATATCATAAATTATGCCAATATCATACCTCTCCTCTTTTCATAAAGGTCCAGAATACATTTAAATTTGGTTCGTCTCAAATCTTAAGAATTGGCATTAGTTCTTCAAAATCACAGTGCCAGCTCAACTTGACATGTCCAATGAAAGCTGGAGAATTTTATTGAAGCATTTTTTTTTATTGGTTGATAAGTTTCATCATAATTTATCGCTATGTTTATGGAGTTGTAAAGTTATAGTGAAATATGTACTTCATACACGTTGATTGGTTAACACAAATTGAACTTATATTAAAATTTTAATTCTTGACACTGATCGGTGAACACTTATTAAAGTCAAGTGAAATATACTGGGAAACAAATAACTGTATAGTTGAAGATTAATTCTATTATAGAGTGAGGCTTATGAAGTAGAATACTCGTAATATCGTAATGCGTACATCTTTTATCTATCAGTCTATCCTATCACAAGAAATTTTTTTCTTATACAGCCGTTCAATTACCACCCAAGTTTGCTAGATAAATCGAAAATTTACCAATTTAACTTCAAGTAGCACAGCACTTAATGCATTCCCAGCAAAAAGCTGTATTTTCAGTGGAATTTTTAAGTCAATTGATGAATCCATTTTTCGAAACACATCAATGATGTCTTTTTCAAAATATAAAAGAGCATTCCGATTTGATAATCAACAGAGTATTTAATGATGTTCAGTAAAATTGATTCTATTGTAACTACATTTGATTGGAGCATTTTCACCAATCAGATACTATTTTCATTATTACTGTAAGATCAATTTGATGAAAATCTGGTTTTCTCCGTGAGAATTGAAAGATCTGAACAGTTATGTCTGTGTGCATAGGGGTCTGAAGCAAAAAGAATGCGCAAAACGTGGTCTTTTCGGTTCTCAAGTGCAGTACGATGAATTCACAAAATCGATATTTCTGGCAGAGAACAATCAAATGTTAGTCAATAGGAATAGAGAACTCCATAGCTCTGCCTCTGATCAGGTAACAAAAGTAATTCGAGTTGTGATTTTATATTGGTGTTACTTTTTTGGACAACAGACAATGAACTTTGGATACAATGATTGTGCCAAAAATCTGAAGCTTAACTAGGCATTCTATGATTTTTGGTTTATTCCTTTTAAGTGAAAAATCGTTATATCCTAAGTTTAACGGTGTGCATAAATGGGAGCCATCAATCATTACTCAAACGTAATACAAGGATGTTACATTATGACTAAATTAGTTTACTATGTAGCTTTGGCATATATTTATAGAGCTTATTTATAGTCCTTTACTGAAATGATTTTACATTCGGATTCGAGCATATTTCTCTTAAATAGTTGGAGACTGGTATTCATCCGTTAGATGTAGTGTCTATCACATATTTATGAAAAAAGTTCAATGCACGGATCAGTTCACTAAATAGCTCGAGCCCTAATTTTGATGCTACAGTAATTTATTTCGGAATTGGCTTTTAATAAATTATTATCCGTAAAGAATAGACAGAAAAAGTCATATTGTGCCAAGTTCGGCATAAGATTTTCGGATATAGAAAATTTTATTCATTAGTCATGATAGGTTCGCTATATCCAAGAATTTACTACCTACTAAAATGTTTATGAATTTCCCATAATTTAATATTTTCTCTTTATTCATTCATTTCTCAGACTGTACCAGTGAATTCTTCGTTTATTGCGAAACCTGATTTGTGAAATACTAATTCAGTGGAATAATAGACCCAGCAGTGTCCAATTGAATTTTCTCAAGATCAGTCCAAATCGTAGTGTTTCAAGTATGTCTATATGTCTCGCTCAAATATAAGAATTTAAGCATCACCTTTCAAAAGGAATACTTTTTCCGACTAGGA
This sequence comes from Vaucheria bursata, assembly GCA_032358265.1. Taxonomy (NCBI): domain Eukaryota; class Xanthophyceae; order Vaucheriales; family Vaucheriaceae; genus Vaucheria; species Vaucheria bursata. The sequence continues at coordinate 111,125 of JAULBW010055314.1, forward strand.
TATCGGTTTGATATTAAATTTCTATCTTGGATCATATTCGCTTCATTATTTGAATATTTGAAAAATCGGCAGTTCGAATGTCAAATTTTATGCGTTTTAGTCTGAAGAGTGAGTTGGGATATCGTATTTTGTTTGTATGAATTCTCTTCTAGTAGAAATCTATAATATATTTTGTGAAATGCTTCTGTATTCTTTGGTTTAATAGAGGGTGATTGCAGAATTTGAATGGTAGGGGGAAGCGGGATATGTGCTTGAAAATGAAAAGAATGCATTTTTATTATTTCTTTGATATGTATGCGTGAAAAAATAGTGGAATAACACAGGAAATTTTCATAAGTGTTTCTTGTAAAGTATTCGAATAACTGCATGTCTGTATGTTGAGGTGATGGAGATATCATAAAAAGTAGCCTACATTGATTTTTTCAACGTAATAATCTAAATTTAAGAAATACTAATGCGTCATATTTAAAATATGTGACTTTCTTCTGTATTTATATAGAACTAGGAAATGCATTCAAATTCGCTTTTCAGAAATGATGAAAACTTTTTAAACTAGGTTTTATATCAGTTACAGAGTATACTCATTCAAGCGTTGTAGCTCCTACTTTAGTATTGTGCTATTTTATTTCATCATTTGTATCACTCAAGGACAATTCTAAGATAACTGTGTGCAGTCCATTGATGTGATGAAGGTTCCAGAGTAAATATTTGTTAATGTGTATAACTTTCCGATATATTTTGTTCCTCTCGAAAGTATACAAGGCTCAATTTATCTTAAAGCGCTATTTACTCCTGTAATTTCAAACATAATTCCGTTTTTGATGGAAAACATTTGTCTATCAAGTTTGTAGTTTCTTATAGTGCCATAAAAGTTTTTGACGGTATGACTGACAATATCAACTTGTTGAGTTATAATATAATATGATTTTACATTAGGGCATTCTTCAAAGCACTACTGTTGCCAGTTGCACAAATGTTCAAAAAAGCATGTATAAATACGTTATCGCATTTACCACTGTAAAAATTCTATTTTAAAAGTATTTCTTCAGTACTCAACAAGCCTTGAAAATGCAAAGTTCAAGAAAAAATGCTCTATTCACTCAACCATCGATGTGTAATCTGTCCAACTGCACTATCATCATATTATTTTTATTGTACCAAAATTGTGAGTTCCTTCTGAGGCTGAAATTTTGCCATTGTTAAGATGGTGCCTTGTTAAGCACTGAGTATTAAATGCATCCTGAAGATACCATATGGTTTGGATTGGTTTACATTACATTATCAGCACGAATCCATTTTGATTTACCATAAATGTAAGGCTGGTAGTCTTTCATGAAGACTGCAAACTTCTCAGAAAAAGCATGGATAATTTGAAACCACTGCATTGCCTGCAGGTTCTTAGATGTAAAATGATCCATTTTGCTGAAAGGGTAGAGATGGCATTTGAGATCTTTATGCCTGTATTTTAAACTAGATAAAGGCTTGTGCTTGCGTTATATCTTTTGATGGATTTTAACAAAAGTACTTGAATCCTAAATAATTTTCTTACACAGTCAAATAGGTGTTGGAAATATAACACGCAACGGAAACATAAGAAATCTGCGACAGAATGCGTATATTATTATAGCCTAAATTGTGTTGATAGAAGTGATATATCTTTGTAAACACAACAAAATATCACATACTGAAACTTGTTCTCATAATCTAAACTGGGACTTGTTCTCATAGTCTAAACTAAACTTCAACATAGTATCAGGAAAAACGTACTGCAGCTACAGAATGGAATTAATTTCTTTAGGGGTCAATTTCTGATAATAGGACACTAGACTTTGGTATATGACAAAAAATGTACAGCTGGTAGCAAGTATTTCCACTTCAACTTACCAGAGTTAGGTCATGTGTGGACTAAGTTAATGCTAAGACTGAAAGTGATCTTGGCACAACATACCTGCTGTTTTTTTAATTGTGGGCATCTTCAAACTAAGGTTATTTAATGGAATACTCTCTGGTAAGTATATTGACCTTTACAAATGGTAATATTATTAGGTTTAGGCTTCAAACTTGGTATACTAGTCATTGATTTTGTGTAAATTTTCTAGCAAATGAGCCTGGAAGTGGAAGAAGGGGGTCTATGTGGCTGACAACATTAAAAAGTGTATTACTACTTGAGTTTGCTTGGTCAGTTATTGGTGTAAAAATGTAGCAATCATGTAAAAAAACTGCTGCCTCTCCTGAGGTAAGTATTGAGTGCAGATTTACTAAAGTTGCCAAGAACTTAAAATAGGGTAAATGTGCGGTTTTATAGATAGATGCAACTTTATATTTAAAAGGTAGAACTATTATTGATTATTGCAGTAGTTTTGGTTTAGGTTAAATTGCTGTAAAGGCTAATAGCCTCACATCAGAATACAATCAATAAACAATGAATTTCTTTTCTCAATTTCCAATTTTTTAAATACAAAAATTTAATGCACACACATTAGTTACCTTACATTTTTTACTTGCTTACAGTATTGGAGATTGAAACAAGAGAAACGTATCTAGAAAATCAGTTTTAAAAAGATATTGCAAAGATCTGTGGTATAGTCATGGTGTCCTGCTTTCAAATGAGGAGTAAACATATGCTGCTGAGTGGATATGGATCTACGGGAACTGAAGTAAAGAAAAAGTAATACTAAAAGATGCTGAAGAGTACTACATTTGCAAAAAGTCCATGATAATGAGTGTTGCAGTAAAACTAAATTATGAGCTTTACTTTTTCTAAAAACTATAATGTACACAAATTTTGAAAAAATTGTGCAGAATAGTTTTCTATTTCCAGCTGTCATGTCAAGTAATACTATATTGAATAAGTGAAGATAACAATTTTTGAAAATAAACCTAGGAAGGTAACCTGCCAAGTCATTTTCCAGTCAACTTGATCAAAAGTAATAATGGAAAATGTGCATGGAATATACATTTAAGAAAGATATATAAGTTGACAAATTAAGAATACAATACAAGCACAATGCATTTAACTGTTTTGATTTTGTTTGCTTTAAGACATGTTTACCATGCTTGTACATCATCTTAAAGAAATTTAATCAATAGGATAATGGGGTTAAGAAAACTACTTCATAGTTACTCAATTTATTCTCCAGATATTAATAAAATCCATTGAAATAACATTCTTTTAATGTTGGTCTTGTATTTTTTTATAGTCTTGCATTTTTGAATCAGATTGCTATTGCCATTTTGTGCTTTTTTCTACAAATCAATTACTACTTTAATATGCCAGGTTCAGCCTTTAGAATACCCACTGTATTGAAAAGGATCATTGAAAAAGTTTTTCTGTTAGAGTATTCAGATAATTCCTTTTAAATAATTATTTTGTTTGTGTACATCATTGCTTTTTTTTAATAGTTAGGAATTAACCCCTATGGGGGTTGATTCAATTCTGTAGTTGTGTTGTATTTCTTCTAATACTACCTTGAAGTTTAAGATTAGGCTATGAGGACAAGTTCCAATAAATGATAATTTGTTGTGTTGATGAAGTTATTTCACTTCTGTCAGCACAATTTAGCACATAATAATATACACATTCTGTCACAGATTTCTTGTATTTCTGTTGCATGTTACATTCCAAACATTTATATACTGTCCAAATATCATGTAGCCAACAAGTTTTGTTGATTTATTAAATTTTTCCTTCTTACTTCATGCAGCAATTAAGTTGCTGTAAAATGAGGGTAATGCTAAGGGCAGCAAACGCAATCAGGATATAAAGTGATTAATGAGATAGAATCCAAATATATATCATAATGAAGTTAACATGTGAAGTACTAAATATAAGTTATATAAAACCTGTAGGCTATCAATGTACAAGGTATCATGCAACTTTTCAGGGTTAAATAATTTAGTGTGTTGCAGAATAAGATGATGTAGCCATCCAGATCCAACATTTGGTTCTAAAAACTAAATCTTGACAATAGCTTGTTAGAAACATTAGATACAACTAAGCAAGAAACTGTGGCAGAAATGTGTGTATTTATCATGCACTAATTGTGTTGAGGGAAGTGAGCTAACTCTATTAACACAACAAAATATGTAACCCTACTGGCATCTGTGCAGCCAATTTAGTTGAAGTATCATAAATGAAAACTGACCGCAGCTGTTAAAATAAAATTAATCCCTGAGGGAGTTAATTCCTAACATAGCTTAAGAAAGAAGATTAAGCCTTTAATTAATGTGATCTTCAGTTACAACAATAAATCCATGGTAATGTGGCAAGAGAAAGCTGCTTTAGAAACTCAAATATTTCATTGTATTGGATAGTGAAAGAACTGTGCTAGCTGATTGAATGCATTGCTAATTGGATATACTGTTCCTTCGAATTGAATTTCTACGGTTTGTTTATTTAAATTAGGAAGAACAAAATATTATTTTGTAATTTTCCATAAAGAATTTTGGAACTATATTTGTAAAAATATTTATTTTTGCAATCATGAATGTAAAGAACGATATTGCCAAATAGAAAACGACAAATTATTCTCAGCATACAATTGGACAAGATTTTAAAAAATCAGTCGAGTCATTAGGATCTTTACAATATGTGCCTTGCACTGAGCACATTAAACACTATTCAATTATTAATAGATCTGATTTTGATACTATAAATTTATCAAACTCTTGTGCAGTTATGAGTCAAAGAGGTAAGCAAAATAATGGTAGCAAAAAGAAACCTGTGAAACCTGCGGAACCTGCGATGACTTCAAAACCTGATCAATCTAAGAGTCGTACGCAAGAACGAAATTTCAATCCTGGCAACTCCATATCGTCCGGCAGCCGACATTTCTTTGACAAAATAACTAGAGATGATCAGGTTCATAACATTTCTCTTTCCCCTTATCCCAAAAAATTATCTATATCATTATCTTGTTTTGTAAAACGTAATCTAGACTTGCATGATTTTTCATCATATTCTTATTAAAATCGTGATTGCACAATCAGGTCCCTGAGCTCGATGCATACAATTCTCGCCGATTTGTCAAGTGCATGTACGATTTTGAGAACAAAGCTGATTTGCTTCAACGTTTGGTAAAGAAGGACACGAGAGGCTTGCAGAGGATTCGTGAGGCAATCAGCTCTGGAAATGATGAGGATCATTTCAGTTCAGTAACAGGTCGAATTTTAGACCTATTTTCCACTGGTGATTGGCAGCGGCCAATTTTAAGAGAAACTATGTCGCAAGCATTAATGTATGTTTGGTACACTCCGGGATTGTTGGACCTGCTAACAAAGCTCGCTCTTGATACAAGTTCAACTCTATCTACTAAAGAAACTATATGCCGCTATTTATCTATAATTGTATCGTGTCACCTAGGCGCCAGACGGGAATCTGAAGTATACCAGATTGCATTTAGTTTTTATGAATTAGCCATCCCAAACTCACTAGAGCTTTTAGGGATGTTAGGATCACATTCACATGATACTGGTTTGCAGAGAAATCGATCCAGTACATCAGATGATGATGCATCAAAAATTGTCCGACCTGGGTGGATTCCAAATAGTGATCCTGGGCAACTTAATGATAACAACCCAGCTGATTTCCGAGAAATCATAATATTGCCAACAGAAAATGAGTTATATGCTCCACAGCCTACATTGCCTAGTCAAATGAGATTTATTGCAAGACCAGTTGATGATCTCAGTCGTTTTGCTGATATGGAATATGCTTTAAACTTGCAGTTCCGATTACTTAGAGAAGACATGGTTGCGCCAATGAGGGATGAACTCAAAAGTAGACAGAATAATTCATCCAGTTCAAAAAAATGTCTCGAAAATGTAAATGTAGTTGGGGTTGAATGCGAGAAAAGAATGGGGGGTACAGCATGCGTCACAATTTCATTTACAAACAAACCGAAGTGGAATGCCGATTTTTGGCAGGAGACATCAAGGTACAAGCTAAATGTAGCATATACATTTAGTATAATATACATATATTCGCGCATCACATTTTTGAAAGGAGACAATTTTTTAGGAAATTATTATTAAACAAGTTGCATATTCAAAGAGATAATAATAGTTTTGATATTATTGCAGTTATTCATATCCATCTTTATTTCAAAATAATTATTTATTGATAAACTTCATCAGAGTGCATCAACATTATTTGACCTTTTTTTAATTTCAATTGATATCAAAATCTAAATTTATATTTTTCTTGTAGGAATTTCTTTTCGAATGGAAGCATGGTTTGTCTAAAAAACATAAGTTCAAATGATCCTGAAAGTATTGATCTCATTGATGATGATGATAATAATATGAATGGTACAAATGCTCTTTTCGGGGTAATTGCGAATCGTGATGATGCAGCTAAAGGCACAATTGGCATTGATTTTGGGGGAAGTACAAGTAAAGCTATTGATCTCATTGGAGCACTCCCAAAAGAATATGAACTCATTATGGTGTCAAACAGCTTCTTTTCATTTAGGTATTGCAAAATATAATTTTAATCATTTTTTCAGTGATTTTTTCAAAGTTTTAGTTTTTCATCCTTACCTTGTATATTTAAATAGTTGAACTCGTGCTTAGAGGAAGGTATTCTTGCACTGTAAATGAATGCATGCTGTTCCTGTTTGCCTTGAATCATTATTCACTGTATTCCGAATATTTTACTATATCGTACTTACTTGATATTCTGTACTCCAATTCTTAAAATATTTGCCAAGTATTTATACTTGCACCTAGCTTAAGATATAAAGAATTCACTTGTACATGTGTTGATTATTTAAATAAAAAATGGCATAATACGCCCAAGTTTAGCTTCAATTTTTTCTGACATGATGAATATCAGATAAAGCTCATTAGTTCAATGTTTTAACCAGTTTATTGTGTCCGAAGTTTCATATCTTTATATATGCAGTACATATTTATGTACTGCATATGTAAAGATTACAGGAGTCCTGACATATTTTACTACTTAATTTTTTCAGTTTGATTTAACTCCTTTAATGCTTCATTCTTTAGGCCTATACTTGTAGCTCTGCAGCATATGAATAGAATCCCTTTCCCTGAAGAGTTCTTGTATGGTACCTCAGTGCCTCTTGAATTAGATAATGACCCTTACACTTTCAATTATCTTCCTGCCCGTGTTACCTTGCCATCTGACATTTGCAAAAATGGGAAATCCGTTTATATGCAGCGGGGTCCCGATTTTGAAGTTGGAGCTTTAGAAGCTCAAACTGATCTTGATTCTAGTCAGGCAAGTTCATTTACAAAATTTTATCGAATTATATAAAGCTTATGTGAGTTTCTGAATAGATACGTTTATAGCAGAAAAGCCAATGAAAACTTTTTTAAATATTCCAGAATTTCATTAGCAGTTATTTTATCCTAACAGCATATAACATTCGGTATTTAATAGGAATGACATTAAAAAATTACTAAAGTTTTTGATGTATACAGTTAATTTTTTTCCTGGTTGCGTGAATTTAATAGTAATTTGCATTCAAGTTTTTATTTCCTAGGTTTTGAAAAGAACTAATAACTATCTGAATATCTTTCAGCCAAATTTTCAATAAGTCAATACCATATATCGCTATTCTGGTAAATTTATTTTCATGTACCGATAATGTAATTCGGATATGTCATGCATCAAATATGTTGATATTTAAGAAAATTATGTTTTTCCTGAATCAGTCAAAAAGCAGGTTGTCAGTATCCACAGCAGTGTAGATGTTATGACATGTATGCGTGTCATCCTGTGCAATATAATATGTATCATTGTGATTCATAGTTACATGCACTTTGGTAGGTTATGTACTATGAGAGGGGGGGGCAGCATTTTGACTATCAATGCCAACAATCCTTCTACCATTGGAAAAAATTCAAAAGCAGCCTTAAATATTATGTTCTTGCTTAATAAAGTAGGGAAGATATAGCTCTAATGTCAGTTTAAAATTATATTAAAAAGATGTGCATTCAATACAGATATGCTCTTTTTTAAAAATATATTTATATATTTTATAGGTTCAAGCCTTGCATCGCGCATTGACGGACAGAGTATCACTGATTCAAGGACCTCCAGGAACTGGCAAAACATTTATAGGCTCCATTATTGCCCGTACCATTCTCTCAAATGCTGCTAATGGCACAAAGTTACTATGTCTATGCTACACGAATCATGCTCTTGACCAATTTCTCGAACACCTCCTCGAAAAGGGTATAAAGCGCATCGTGAGGGTGGGTGGCCGATCCACAAATACTAAACTTGAAGCGTATAATATCAACATACTTACTAGAAATGAAAACTACTACGGTGCAGATTCTCAGAGACATTTCGATTTGAAAAATCAGCATTTGAATAGTCTCGAATATATTAATATACTGAAATATCAACTTGAATCTGATCTAGAATGGGATGAAATACATGATTTTGGAAACAGGGTGGGAATGTTTGATCATGAATATGGTAATGACGATGACTTTAATGTATTGGGAGTACGGTACCGAGATTTAATAAGTGCGTTTGAAGTCTTTGAAGATCCAGATGGTTTCCAGCAACCTAAAGGAAATGAAGTGAAAGCATCTACATTACTTAAGACTTGGTTAGACGGCAATTCTCCGCCAAGAGGGCATCGTGATCGCCTGCGTAATCCTGTATGGCATATAGAAGTGTATGTCACTTTTATTTTTTCTAGATAAATCTTTAATTTAGCTCTTTAAAATGAAGCATCAGAATATATATATATATATATATGAATACAATTGAGAATTACTTGACAGTGTATTTCAGTAATTGACATCAAACTTATGCATATGTGATGGAAACAATATTCAAGCTCTATTCATTAATCCATGTTTTGTTTCTTGTGCAGTGAAGTATTTTATAAATTAAATTCAAAATTAATATTTTGGATATTTATTCTAATTAGGTTATTATTTGAAAGGAATATAGAAATAAGTAAATGTGAATTGAAAAGTGGCATGTCAATTAGATATACTTTTTGAATGGAGAATAAGATGTTTGAAACATCCAACTCGATTTGCTTGTATGGTGCCAACTCACAATGTTTTTTTAACATATTGCCAATTTTTTTCCCATATTTGTCATGCGCATGCATATTTTATTATCATATTTAACATTCTAAATGTCATCTAGGCACTTTTTTTTATTTTTTAAAGTTTGGAGCGTCAAATCTTTTTCACTCGTTTGAAGCATTTAATACGTGATCATATTCGTGAAAAACTCACTGCAGCATTGAATGCACACAATGACTTGATTGCGAAAGTGGAAGAGCTGAAACAGAGACAGCAGATAAGAGTTATGAATCAAGCTCAAGTTGTTGGAATGACTACGACAAGGGCGTCCAGTAGTCGAGCACTGCTCGAAGAGCTGAACCCTAAGGTCGTGATCATTGAGGAGGCAGGAGAAGTACTGGAAGCTCATGTTTTGACTAGTGTCAGTCGTACTGCTCGGCATTTAGTTCTAATTGGCGATCATAAACAGGTGTGTTTGTATATTCCAAGCCTTTGCCTTTTCACTCAAGTTATTTCTAATATAAAATGGTTTTATATATTTTACTCTTTGTACGAATTAAAAAGCCTTTTTTTCCATTTTTCAAGTAATCAAATACATGCATCTCGGCTAGTTTTAGATACTTCTTAGTGCAAAAAGGCTTGCATTCATTCTCGTAATGCATGAATTCAAGAAATTCTCTTCTAAGTGACATATTAAAGAGGAAAATAATTTTTAGTTCTTTCGTACCGATCTAAATTTTTTTCATTTTTTGACATATCAGCCACTGTGGAAAGTGTTTGAAGCTTGAAAAAGTGATTTATTTTTAAATCTTTTAGTAACATTTTAATTTTATTGGAAAAAGAAATAATATATACATGTCACAAGTGTTATTGTGTAGTGCTTCAATAAGCATTTTTGCTTATTATCATAGAAATTTAAAAGTTTATACTTTGTATTTTTTTTTTACAGTTGCGGCCTAAAGTAGATACTTACAAGCTTACTGTCGAGTCTGGAGAGGATCACAATCTAAATTGCTCTCTTTTTGAACGTCTAATAACTTCAAATAATCAGCTTCGCCATAGCATGCTAGAAATTCAGCATCGTATGCGACCAGAAATTTCAAACCTAATTCGATCGTGCACTTATCCGGGCCTTAAAGATCACCAGAGCGTATTAGACCGTCCCCCAATATTGGGCCTTGATAATTCAAAAGTGGTGTTTATAAGCCATAGAGAGCTTGAAGAAGGGCTTAAGAAAGAAGGAAATAAAGTGACCCCAGATATTACAGCAAGGAATGCTGGAGCACCTCAATCAAAAATAAATTTGTTTGAAGTGGGCATGGTCGTTGAGATTGTCGGATTCCTGTTATTGCAGGTGTGCGATTGCTATAATTTCCATATTTTTTCTTGCAAAGGTCCTACTACTATTTATAAAAGTTCCAATTCATCGATTCTGGTATTGTGTTATTTAATGTTATTCCCTGGTATTACAAGTATAACAATTTTAAACTTATTACTATGACAGAAAAAAACTGCCAGAAACTTGTGCAATATTTAATACATACATCATATTCGAAACCTACAAATAACTGATTTTTATAGAAAAATATATTTCAGAAAAAGTTGTGCATTTTTACTATTATACATTCAGTAACTTTGGATATTACAAATTGCTTTCAATGAATTTTCCTATGTAACAAAAAAATTCACTTTTTGCTAGGTTTACTGGATCAGTTGACCTTTGTACTTGTAGTTTCTGTATATTATTTGTTTGTTCATTTTGGGTGAATTTCTTTGGTTTCAGAAGTTTTTAAACCAATAGTTCAAGTGTAAGTGCATTTATTTTCAACTGCCTTGACGGCAATTTATAGTTTTACTAGCTAAATTAAACTTGAAGTCAAAAAAGTAAAGGAAGACTTAATGCACCAATTAATACATTTTATTGAATTTTGAAGAAGTAATTGGATTCTGAATATTGTAAAAAAGTTAAATTCGCTGAAGCTGGTGCTAATCATTTATTACATAGTTACATTTTTGTTTATATTGATACTGACTAGTTAACTATACATGCATACTATACAAGAATTTGTTGAAGTACAGCTAAACAAATTTTTCTTGGAATATTCTTAGGAAGTGATCTTAAGTTGAAGTTGAGTTTTATTTTTTTCAAAATAAATATTGCTGTTTCTTCTGTACGTGCTTCCTCTCCATTAGATTTATTCTAGAAGACACTTTAGCTCAAGTATCTCACTTATTCCATGAATAGTATCATGATGATTGCTATAAAGTTTTCTATGTGAATCTTTTTTGTTTTTAGGGATATCAACCATCCCAGCTAGTCGTCCTTACTCCTTATCTAGGACAAATGAGAGAATTGCGTAGGGCACTCTCAAAGGGTTCAATAGGAGTTCTCATAAGTGATATGGATCGTCTCGATTTGGAAAAACCGGAGTTGATCGAGACTGACAATGATGATTGCACTGACGATTATCCCATTTTGAGAAAGACAATTGAAAATAAAACAGATAAGCAAGTGCCTGATTCATCAAAGGGCGTTCGAGTTGCCACGGTAACTATTTTATCTTCTGACTTGTCAAGTATGGAAATTTGTAAAATTTATTTCATACTTGATAATGCTTATGATTCTTGTTGATACTGATTTATATAGAGCATGCTGGTTGTTTCATTTGTGTACATTGGAAGATTCGTTTCATTGCATTTTTTGAAAACTTTAGTTTGTCGTGTATGTTAAATTAGTAGTAAAAGCTATTCATAAAATATTTTATACATATTGCTCAGTGACTAACATTTTTCCTTTTATTTAATTTATTTCAGGTAGATAATTACCAAGGAGAGGTGAGTCAATTCACTTGTGTTTACTTTAATTTATTGTTTTTGTGTGCATTATGTTACTAGAATAAAATTTGTATATGAATTTATTTTGCTACTTATTATACCATTTTGTCCAAAAACTATTTCCGTTGAATTATTTATTTTCTTTTTAACTCACATCTACCTATATATAGTTAATATACTGTTCTCTCTATATAAAAATTAAATGTATACCCGTCATTATAATATATTTAAAGATACATTTTCAAAAATTTATTTTCAGGAAAGTGACATAGTAGTCGCCTCTCTAGTTCGATCTAACAGTGAAGGTAGCATAGGGTTCCTTCAGGAACCGGAACGTGCAAATGTTTTACTCTCTCGAGCCCGATTCGGGCTAATTATGATAGGAAATGACGAAACTCTGCGGGAGTGCAAGTCGTAAGTTTATCTTTTTTGTTTATATTTTTGCATTTTTGTATATAAACCTAGTTCAGTTGAAAAAAAATTTTTGTCGGAAATTGATTTTTCTGTGTACATTTTAATGAATTCAATGAAATTTCAATTTTTTTACTGCCCTTGGTGTTGCTATTGATTAAATTTGACCCTCATAGTACCATTACAGTAATAAAAGTACTTAAGGAGAACTGCTCATTAAATTTATGCACATTTACACTGTATATTATGTAATATTTTAGTGCCAAGATTTTGATTCCATAACATTTTTTAGAAGAATGCAAAATCCTTTTTATCAGAATTTTATTTCTTTATTGGATTTTGATTACATTTTACTGTTCAGCAAAAAAGGTCGATTACTATGGGAACAGGTTTTAAATCTTCTGGAAAAATCAAATTCCATTGTATCCGGGCTTCCCGCCCTCTGCCAAAACCACCCTGATGATGGGCCTGTGCTATTAAACACCCCCCAGTCTTTTAGGGAAAAGTTTCCTGACGGAGGGTGTACTAGGCCTTGTAATAGCCGTCTCGACTGTGGGCATGCCTGCACTCTCTGTTGCCATCCTCGTAATTGCTCATTAGTCTCCAAATGTCATCAGCCCTGTGCCAAAGCGCCTTGTCCTAGGGCCCACCCATGTGAAAAAATGTGCTATGAACCTTGCGGTGCATGCCCTACACTGGTAGATGGTGTGCACTTACCATGCGGGCATGTTGCAAATAGAGTTCCGTGTTATCAATCCGATAACCCGAAAGATATTAAGTGTCGTTCAATGATTATGTACGAGTTTCCGGACTGCAGACATAGGGATGCTGCAAGATGTTCATTAGTGACAGAAGGAAAAGCTACTTGCACAATTACATGTAATGCCGTGCTGAAATGTGGGCATAAGTGTAGTAGGGCTTGTGGTATTTGTAATTTAGAAAAATCACATACAAAATGTGATTTTTCTTGCGAACGATCGCTTGTATGTGGTCATATATGCGGAGCTGGTTGTCACGATCCTGCTCCCTGTCCCCCATGTAAAAATAGGTGCCAAATGAAATGTCAGCATTCTTCATGTAAGTTTTCAGTATAAAACATGCTTCTTTACATTGACTTTCCTTCAGATTATATATTATGCTGTGGTTTAAATGCCATTCAGGTCACAACAATTTTAACTTTCAAGGTTTGTAGTTTTCATTCTCTAGTTTCATGTTTTCATAAGCACAATGTATTTGAACTTTTTAAACTGCTGGATTTATATTTTGCTGTCCATCAATCATTTCTTAAAAATGATAACTTGCCACTATAGGCCAATAGGAATGATTGCAAATATGCTTATTTTTTTCTATCACATATTAGTTTTCTTTGTACCTGGTCTTTATACCAATTGCTATTTTACCAGAGCTTCTGTAAATAACAATACAGCCTCAGATTCAATCATGATTATTTGTCTTCTAGGTAGTAAACAATGTGCAATGGTGTGCTCGGCATGTACTCAATCTTGCACATGGATATGTATTCACCAAGGCCTATGCAAACTCCCTTGCGGAGCCCCTTGCTCTAGGCTACCATGTGATAAACGGTGTTACAAAGTACTTGAATGTGGGCATCAATGCCCCGGCTTATGCGGTGAGCCTTGCCCTTCCGCTAAAAAGTGGTGTCTAAAATGTGATCCAAATAACTCGAATTCTTCATCCATAGTGGATCTAATTATGGGCCAAGTATATAATGAAGTGAACTTAGATGAGCCGTTGCAAGCGATCATACCTCTTCCTTGTGGACATGCATATACAGTTGAAACTCTCGATGGGCATTTAGAGCTTATGCGTGGGTATAACTATAATCAAGAATACAAAGTTTTTGATTCGATCAAGGCATTAGAAGGCGATTGGGTACTTAAACAGTGCCCTTCATGCAAGAGCCCTATCCATGGAATAATGAGGTATGGTAGGGTACAGAGAGCTGCTGAGCTAAAAGCACTGGAGAGAAAATTTATCTTATTGTGCCAGAGTTCCTTACTTAAAATAAAGAAAATAGATCAGAGATTGTTAAAATTCCATGTTCCAGATAAAAAAGAATTAAATTCATTACTAGAACAGTACATAAATCAGCTGAATTCGGTAAGGAAGAAAAATCCTACTCGAAAAGTATATGAAGCATGCCGACACATGAATACTGTTCAAGTTCAAGTAGAAATTTCAAATACTGAAGTTCCGCTTCCTGTTACTGCCCCACTATTAGATATTCTGATGGCATTCGGAGGCTTTTGTATTCGTCTCAATAGCATTGAGTACAAGGATACCGTAAGGCTGGAAGCTCGATCAATGTTAGAAGAAGCAATCGAAATATCTGATAAAGATGGCAACGCAAGAGTCGGGGGACAAGCTCGCCTTTTATTAACCCGCTTATGTATAGCGTGTGCCAACCATGGATATGGCTCTATAGTTGAACTAAAAGATGAGGCATATGCCCTACTTGATTGGGTGTTAAATCATCCAGCAGCCCCAGTTAAAGCCCTGGTCAATGAAGCAAAAGAGTTACTTGGGAATGTTAAGAAGGTTGGTCAGTTAACTGCTGAAGAACTTAGAGATATTATAGCCGAGGTCAATCGAGCTGAAGGGAGTGCTATGTATCCGAATGGTTGGAATGGAGCTGGACATTGGTTTGTGTGCCCACAAAATCACCCCTATTTTATTGGGGAATGTGGAGGTGCAATGCAAGAAACTACTTGCCCAGAGTGTGGAGCTCGAGTTGGAGGTAAGTACAGTAAACTTTGAATATAACAAACCAGCCACAATATTGCTTTTTGTTTATGTGAATGAAAATTACTCTAAATTGAATTCTTATTCAAAATTTTATGCATTGCGCATTTCAATTTTTTCCCTGGATGTTAACTGCTGGATGCTTAGTATATCCGATGCTGAAATTGCTTATAACTGTGTAAATAAAGCAATAGATAATTGGAATCATTTGAAAATTTGACGGTGGAGAGACAGAGACCACAGAAGTATATTTTGTACATACATATAGACCATAGAAGGACACTTTTTGCAAATATAAAAGCAAAGTGAACCAAGATGGTAGTAAGTCACTACTCAAATATTAGATTGATCTTCCTATTAATGACTAATCTTACTTTATTCGGTTGGAGAGACAGTTTAGCTGGTAGTTCAAACAATTCATTAGTCTAATTAAAGTTATATATGTAAATCGATATTTCTAACGCTTTGTCCATGGTATCTGGATTTAGATGTCGCGTTTCACGTACTACCTATAGCATGTATAGTCTAATAGATTTTACAATTTCTGAATGCACCATTTTCCTTTCAAATCATTCATTCAAACTATGGATAAATGTGCCATTTTAAATCTGGTACATTTGATTTTAGGTCAAAGTCATGCACTTGCACCAGGGAACAGTCAATGGAGCCTTGCTACTAGATAAATATGTATCTTCATTGACATTGTCGTATCTACTTTTCATGTTTATTGGGACTTCGTTCATATCTGTATATAGATGCCTTGTCAGGATAGCCAGGCACACATTTAATATTGGTAGTATGGTATATTCATGTAATATGTACATTCTACTTCAGTCTGCTCTCAATTTTTGGTGTGTTTTTATTTGCGCTTTGTTCTTCCTTTTGCTGATTTACTCGTTTCAAAGTTGTTTAATTTGAAAATTATTGCTATGTAAGTAATTCTCTAATGTGTCTGTATAGGTTCTAGTCAAGAACTTATGAAACTATACTTTATATTTATGACTTGATTTAAAAAAATAATCACTTTCGTTCAAGTTTTACAGGAATCAATCATTTCAGTACAGACACCTGCTAATTCAAACACTCCCCATGGTAAATGATGAATTATCCAGGTTAAAAAGGTTTAGATCAATCATTAATTCTTCCATTCTGCAGAGCTAAAATATTGTCAGTTTTAAACATGGTGTATGCACATATATCCCTAAGAGTTACAATTTGTTTACTAATCTTTGTTATTTTTTAATTAATAAAAATAGAAATCAGTCTGGATTTCAATGACATATTATCCTCATATTGGTTCTGGAAGTACCATAGATGTCAATTAATTCAGTATCTTCATAGTAATGCTACACTGCAATGTTGAAAATTGATTTCAGAATTCATCAAATACCTTATTCCTTTTCTTCAGCTTCATTTGTCTGATCTTGCAAATCAAGTTTTCAATTATGATCAAGTTTGTTCATTTCCGCATAAGGTAATGCTTGAGATGGATTCACTTATTTTAAGAAAGTGGCTATATTAAAGATTGATGCAGATCTCTGTATATCTTGCATTCTCTAAATAAATGTTCAACACAGATGCTCGAGTTAAAACGATGTTTGACTTGGTAGGTTTTATAGTATTTATTTATGTCTAGAAAAATATAGTAACTAAAAAATATTTTATGTAATTGCTGATATTCTTTTCAAAGTTAATTTTTCGCACTAGCCTCATCATTTCAGTCAATCTAATTTCAATCATTAAAACACTATTGACTATTTAAATAAATTAAAAATTTTATTTTGCAATATAAGTGCATTTCGACTTAGTTAAATGATCAATAGTCCGACTACGACAGAAGCATTGCTTTACCAAAAAATGCTCTGCAATATTTGATGTAGGTGTATGTGGCAAAGAATGATACATTATCAACAACTTTGCACTCTGTGTAAGCACAGTTACAAACTTTTACTGACAGATTCCATTGTACCTGTATCTTACTGCCTAGAAACCAAAATCCAACTAACTGATTTGCCTAGTGACTACAATATAAATTGTAAAATTTTTTACAATTTCATTAAGAATTTCAGTTTGCTTTAGCACTAAATTTAATACTGTGAATTAATTTTTCCTGGAAGAACAAAAACCTTGTTCAGTTTCATACCATCAGTTTTCAGTAAAAGCACTTTACTACATAAAAACATGCATATCATGTACTGATATGTTATTGGAAGATGTATTTCCTTCCTAAACCTTTAAAAGTCTTACATTTATCAGCTATATTTTCATGCTTTAACAACAAATATGCTGCTACAAATGAAAAAACTATCAAAATCACATAATGTCAAAAATTCAAATTGATTTGCATTGGTTTCATTCACAGCTACTACTTGCAATTTAAAATATGCTTGATTTCAAAATTGATTTTAAAAATAAATGCAAATATATGTATGCAACTCTCAAGAAAAAATAACAATGTTTTACACATTAAAACAAAACTATTTTTAAGAATTTCAATTCAATTATGTTTGGATAATTATTTTTAAAATTATTCAATCACTGTTACAATGTCATATTCCACAAGTTTAGCAGTGTAGCACAGAAGCAAAACAACCTGCAACATGGTTCTAATGTTGAAAATCCAAATACTTCCTTGTCAACAATTGCAACAGAGGGATATAAAAAATTAGCATAAAACTTAAATTGGTCCTTGAAATTTTGTTAAATCATCAATTGTAAGGTAATTTGTATATATTTCAACTTTTTGGTGTAAAAAGCATTGGCCAAATATCCACCAAGAGCTTGAAAATGTTGTACTTTTAATATGATATTATCACACTATTGAAAAAAGTATGCAACATCAATTGTTTGTGCTCAGAAATAGTATATCTAGTTAAAATGAGATAGTCTTCAAAAATAGTTTTTGGTCAAGATAATGCAGCAAATCTGCATGGGAAGATAGAGCAGAAATTGATTGATCTTAAAGCAGTGAAATGTTCTAAAAAAATTCTGTGATAAAGTTTAGAAAGTAAACAATAGAGATATCAAATCTGCTTAGAACTACAAAACGCTATTTAAAGATTTTCTGTTTTTAAATTAGTCATCAATTTTAAATTTAGAACTAAGCACTAAACTGGCTCTGAATTTTTTTAAAATCATAAGAGACATGTATGCCATGCTCACATAAAATAGACAATTCAAATATATAAATAAAAAGTAAATAAGGTTTTTGTGCCATGAACTACAGGTTTCACAAAATTAGTTGAATGATGCTCATAATAGAAGGTATGTTAATGCCAAATTTGGGTTAAATTTCATTACTCCCTATTGATTTCTACATTGCACTTGTGTTTATTTATATGAACTGCTTCAGTTATAAGTCATTTAGTTTAATATTAGATCAACAATAAATTGTAGTTTTTTCTAGTGTATGTTTCTGTTGGGAATTGCTAAATTAGAGTCTATGTATGTAACCAGTAGTCAAGGACAACAATAAACTTAAAGAAACACACATAACCAATTATATACTAATTTCTGTTCATGTATTGCCAAGAATGAATCTTGTCAATACAATACTACTTGATAGAACACACTTAAAAAGAATGCACGTACAAGACAAATTAAGTCAAAAGAATCACAGCTCCATTACAGATCGCGGTGAAACAGATCAAATCCTGAAGTTTCCCCCGTACTACCTGGCATTATATTGACTACACATAGGTAATCTAAATAAGATGATATTTCAATTAGTACTATATGCATGCCCCATTTTCATAAGTTCCTTTTTGTGCCATTGTTCAATATGTTCTAATTTTTTATCTTTAAAAATATCCTGAAGTTTCATAAATTCTTTTGGTGTGTAAATCTTAGACTGCTCTAAAATAATTATTGAAGAGTTTACAAGATTTCAAATTGAATATCTCTAGAGCATTTTACAAAATGAATCTTGGAGCATGAATTCAGATATTTTAGGTCAAGGCTTGAAATTTCAATACTTTTGATATTGTGAAAGTACAATTAACCTAGTTTTGGTATTTTATTGTTCTTGTACCCACCGAAATGTACTTTGTTGGTTGGACTAATGCATTATATAAATATCTTAAAAGTCAGGCTTTCAATTCACAGAAAATCCAAAGGTGCTGAAAATTTATCTGAGGTCGCTATAACTTGACCATATCAATCAGGTTGAGATAAATATAAAAAGTAAACAAAGCTAACAGTTCTTTCTATCCTAATAACTTAGGTTTTTTGAAGGTATCCGATTTGCTTGTTCATTCCATGTAGTACTTCGCTCGTATTAACTATCGCATTGAAAGAACTGATGAAACTCTGAGTGACTTGCTAGATTTCTTGTGTTTCCTTTGTATAGATTATTCTACAGAATTAAGTCTTATTTTGGCCATGCGCTGAAAATTACTTTTTTACATTATACCGGCATGTGGTCGGTATTATTTATCGGATAATACTTGTAAAGCTATTTTTACTACTCTTTTAAAAAAATCTGCTTAAAACGATTTAAATCGAGTTAAATAGTGTTGTAAAGCTTTAAATAATCTCTTACAGATTTGATCTCGCCAGCCTTACCAGGCCCATATGGCGATATTATAGTGATCTCGAAACCGTCGACCTTTCCAAGCACTCTCTGCAATATAGATTACTTTGTTCCACGTATTGTGTCGCAGCGTTTGCCTGCGTGATTGAGCTTTAGTTACTAAAATAAACATTTATTTTCGGGATTTTCGCATTGTTTCGGAAGGTTTGAAATTTAGATTTCATATCAAGTTTCGAGTTTCAAGAATTTACTGATCTGTTTTACTATCATATTTGATTCAATAGGAAAATGGTAGACTATGAAGGTGAAGGTAAAAAAATGCCAGATTTCAAAGCTCTCGAGAAAGCGTCTAATCCTGACCTTCCTCCATGGGCTGTAAGGCAAAAAAAAGTTTTCACGAGCTGGATAAACAATAAGGTGCGATGATTGGACTATTTATATTTTTATTCTAAGATTTACGAATTCATACTTTCTAGTATGATGCCATCAATGATTATTGAGCTGTGAATGTGCTATTTCTAAATATTAAATATAATTACACACCATGGACCCCATCTTTAGAGAGATAGAATTTATGCTTAAAAACGATCATTTTGTTATTGTAAGTATTTCCCGTGCTTGGTAATTTCCATATTTCCCACTTACACCCAATACTGATTAACGATTAGCAGTGATAGGTAGTACCTTACCCTTTTTTTCAAGTTAGACGAAATTTGTGGCAAACATTTTTTCTGTGCAATCTCTTTACATATTCTCATGTCATAAAACTTGGCTAAAATTTTTAAATTCAATGAAATTCTATGCTGTGTGAGCTCTAGCATTATTGAGGCCATATGGCTGTTCATTACTGAACGAAAATTGCAAATTTTACTGTTTTATTTATATTTAAATATAACAAATATAAATGCTGCTTAGTCAATCATTAATACAAATATGCCATAACATCTGTTTTTTTTGCATTTGATTTGACAATGACTGCTTTCGCTGGATACGCTGATTTTCAGGTTGAAAATTTAGTTCAAGCACTCTATTATCAGGCTAATATGCATTGATGTTTGATTTTAACTTGCTTAATATCTCATGTGAACTATATTTTTTACATTAATTTTAAATAAATTTTTAATTTGCCTTACAATGAGTGGCAGATGAAAAATGAATAAAATGTACTGGTAGGCCAGTCGACAGGGTGAACATCAGTGAATTGTAATGTAATACAATTCAAATGAAGCAATCCTACATTCACTACCTACTAAATATATACGTACATAAATATTTTAGCTTTATTCAATAATTCGGTTGTATCATAAGAATGTCACTTAAACATCATTGGCCAGAGTATACTCTGTATAAACTTAACATGTTTTTCAATGCATATTTTCATATGTCTCGTAATACATAATCATCCATGTTTCTTTAAATTTTCCAAGAAGCTATCAATTTGCCTGCACTTAAATCATCTGACATAAGTTGCTAATTCTCTATGGACAATTGGAATTGGTAAATTTTACTTTAATGTAAATGAATTTTTAAGAAGCTAGCAAGCAGATAGCTACTAGATAATGTACTGCTTTATAGGGTTAAATGGCATATTTTATCTTGTCATAAAAGGTGGTTTTACGAAACTTAAAAGTGGAGGATTTGTTTACTGATCTCAGTGATGGCGTTGTTCTCTACAATCTTCTAGAAGTTTTGTCCCGACAGAGCTTAGCGGTCTTGGGCAGGATTAAACCGGTATGTTACCAGAATATATAATTTCTATTTCGTTTCAATTACTGTAATAATGTTTTCCATAATAATATTCCTATTTCTAGTAAAGTATTGAAAAATTCCCAATATCGAGACTATTTGTTTTATATTTTAGTACTGCATCTATGAATACAAAAATTGTTGCATTCAACAATTAAAATTTTTGTATTTTGATGGAAAAGCCAGAAAATAATATTTCTCTATACCTGTTGCATTTCTTACATTTTAAGCTTAGAAATGTTCAATAATTTTATTAAGATTCATAGATGAAGTGCTTTTTCTTTTAAGATTGGAATGTAGTTAAAGCATTACTTGAGAAATCTCTTGCTTTGAAATATTTTGTTACTGCTCTTCGGATATATACCAATATATGCGTTATTGGACAACTAATATTTATTAAAATCTATTGTTTTGCTATTTTACGTTACTGTTATCACATTATATATATATATGGTAACATCTAAATTAATTGTATTAATATTCATATCATTGCATAAATTTGTATGTAAATTCCAAATTTTGTTTGAATGATTTTTGTACAGGAAAAAAACAAGATTAAAAAAATTGCAAACATGAACATTGTGTGGAAGTATTTGGGAACGACGGTGAGGTTGGTTGGTATTGGACCTACAGATATCGTGGATGGCAACAGTAACCTTACGCTAGGAATGATTTGGTCTTTAATTGTGTTTTTCATGGCTAAGGTAAGTCTCAAGAATGATTCAGTTGACATTGCATAATTCGATGGTCCTCTAAACGATACACCATATTTTGGCTTATTTTTTCACATCCAAAATATTTGGAAGGTCTCAGCCTGCAAATCTTTATCATTTTCCTCTCTTTTTTTGCTCATCCCCAATCAAATATTTTTTCTGTTAAGCTAGTTATCAGATGTTTTTCGACCTCCAAAAGGCTTTTTCTGTTTCGTAAAATGCTGCAAAAGCTTTATTCAATGTTTCAAAATATTTTGCCAGACAAATAAAGTAGAAACTATTCTATTATATGATAGCTTTACCATTCCACCGATTATGTTTGCTGGTGTATATTGATATCTCTATATCGATGTATTCGATTAACTGATAATTTTGGTGTAACTGATATGATCAGTTCTTGGAATGTTACCTGTATTTTTGCAAGCATCAATATTAATTGTAAGTTAGCTAGCAGAGTGTAGAGCATGTCGCTAAACTTTTTTAAAACTTTTCTAACCTTCCAGAATTATTTTCGAAATCAACTTATTTTAGGTTAAAAAGTCATATACACGTGTGCATTTTTTCAATATCTTTTTTGTTGATTATTAATGCCTAACGCTTTTTTTGGAATAATTTTTGAAGCAATTTCATGTCGCTACTTCATCAAAACCCCGAAAATCTTTGACTTTATTTTTTCCTACTAGTTTGGTCATATATTTTAAATTTTCCTTAAAACTGTTTCTTATATAATGTAGTTTATATGAATATATTGACAATACACTGATGTACCCAAGATAAATAGTCAAATCTTTTGAGCTATATTCTGTAATTCAATCTCTAGAAATTAATTTGGGTCATTTGGTCTTTAAATTTACAAGAGCAAGTTCATTTTTATATTCAGCAAATAATGCTGCAATTGTCAGCAAGTTCAAATTTACAATTCAAATAGAGGACTTATGTAAGACCGGTGTATCGATGGTACACCAATGCGCCACTAAAGTCTTTATAAGGACATCCATAGATATTATTTTTTTCATCTATTGTGTCCTTCTATCTATATAAAATTGCCCAAATACATTTATATAGGATTTGGGTGACTCAGGCGAAGATCTTGCTGCCTTGAAAAAGCGTATCATGGAATGGTTGAAGGCTAGAACCAGAAATCATGCAGATATCAATATTCACAATTTCACTGATTCTCTGGCTGATGGCCGAGCTTTTCTAGCTGTTATGGAAAGTGTCGGTATGTAAATATTTGTTTTTCCCATTCATTCCATATAATCTATAGTTGTACATTAAGTATATGTTTAACGTATTTCTAGATATGCATAGTTTACTTTTAAATGTAAGTCAACATGTTTGGATCATATGTGAAAATCGAGTAATTTTTAGATTCGGCATATTTTACAGTAAAATTAGGCATGCTTGAGAAATTGGTTGGAAAACTTGTTGGTCTGATGAGTCAATAAGTTAAAATCGAGTTATTATTTTTATTTGGCATGTTTAGGTTAAAATTATTGTTAACAAAACAGTTAATGAACTTATCTGCGAAGTTCAGTGTAATATAGAATCATTTTGTGCATGAGATGGTAGTTGCTTACTTTTCTACCTTGTTGTGCCTTTGAATGAAACGTATTTTTATTGCTTAACGGCAGATCCTGATAGCTCGCCTTATGATCCAAGTGGTGATCACAAGGAAAATTTGAGAAGGGCGTTTAAGGTACCTATTCATCATAGTCACATATGTACATGTATACAGCTATAGTGAGCAGTTTGCTATATTAAATGAAGAGCATAAATATAAATATACGTATATATGTATATATATAAATGTATGCATGAAACACTTTACGTCCACTTATTCAAATCTTAGCGCATACATGATTGCATTCATATCTGCATGATATTTCAATGTAATTGATTGCCAATATTGTTTACCTTGCAAGTGCATACCTCCGAATGTAATTCAGTCTTGAAAATAATGTGAAATGATAAAGAATTAAACTTTTAATATAAGTGCCCATATGTTCGTATCGATTTATAGATATATCTTTTTTTAAGGATGCTGAAAGATTGTTCGGAGTAGGATCGATTTTAGACCCTGATGATCCTGCCTGCTGCTCAGGTAAATGCTATGTTTTTTATATCCTAATTACACATATGTTCACCAAGTGCGATCTCCAGCATGTTAATGAAAATTTTCTCCTTTTTGGTTTATTGCTGTAAAATTTTGAGGTAGAATGTACATATATAAAAATGTGTCGGAATTACGTGTTTGACTATGTAAGGTCACTAATTCATACCATCATATTCCAGTTCAGTATAAATATGTGCTGGCATTATTTGCAGCCATTCAATACTGCTAGAATTGCATGGATTTCTAAATTTTTTAAGTGAACATGCTCACTCAAAAGATTCATTGCTAGCTATGCCTATTTGTATTTTGTTTATTGATTCAGACTGGCAAAGTGTCACAATCCAGTATATTAGCCACTATTTGATTCATATGTACTTCCAGTTACAGAACAGGTTTCTGGAACAATTCCATAATTATTTAGAATATGAAAAACTATTACTGAGTATTATCGTATAGCCTCTGTCTGATGTCATTGTATCTCTGTACAATATCGGCTAGTCTCAACACAATGAGTGTCATTTTCGCATTTCATTCTAGTATGGAACACATAACTCAATGGTATTTTCATTTAAAATACCTATAAATTTTTTATTGTGAATTTATTCTTTTAGACGAGAAAGCTAATATTACTTACCTGGCGGAGCTGATGAAGGTAATGCCTGAGATTCCTTCAGATGAAGATGCGTTTGTGTACGCTGATCCTCGCCAGAGCGCATTAGATTATGCTGCTGCAAATATTGACAAATCGATAGATAACCTTAGAGATTTGTGCAAAATTCAACCCAGAGACATCGATGGTGCAGTAAGCAAGGTAGCTTGTATTTTCATGTTAGGCTCTACTGTTAAGATAGAGCTGGCCATTCATTCTATAAGTACAAATTACAGTTCACTTCGGATTAAATCAATTGGCACATAATGGATTTTTGCTTCTAAGAAATGAACGAAAAACTCATAATGCGTCTAAACGTACCTTCCAATTTTCAAATTCAGTGTAGCAAATTTTTTGGGACCGCCGGATTAATAAGTTACGTCTGAAGTTTACTGTAGTTTGTATTGGCTTTGACTTGTTGATTATGCATATATACTAGTGAAATAACCATCATTGAAGCACAGCCATAAAACTATTCTAAGACTATTCTGGAGCAGTATTAGTTGAAGTTGAATACTAATTTCTCAAAATTAAAATTGCTCTCTTCTCTATGAGCATCGTATATTTGATATTAACCGTAAAAGAAATGTTCACCTTCAAGTACTCACATTAAACAAGCACCCATTTGAGATCTTCTTTTGAAAATCAATGTAGGCTTATGCATTAAAAGTGTATATATTTTTCAATTCGACTATTTTAAATCTTTTATCTAGTAATCTGTACGCGCAATAAAAATTTCAGATTTGTTTCTAACTGGATTCGATATAAATTTTGTCTAATTTATTTTATAGAATAGATCAATTTCCAAAACCAATCACCAAACTAAAGGAGTGTATTAGCTTGAGTGGTAATTTTTACTTGTCTAATTCACAGAGTATTACACTTGATTTGTGTGTGCATGTAGGTTTCCGATTTGATGGAAAAAGCAGGGTTGAAGAACATAAATGTTGTGGACGACAGTGGTCCCATTAATGACAGGTGATGTGATGCACACAGCAATAAGCATGAAAGCATATTTAATATGTGCTTGTCAATACTTCATCCGCTTAACTTTATTTTTCATACTTAAATAAGGTACTATCAAAGCAATTTCGAATATATATATATATATAGGCATATACATCTATCAGCCTATACATTGGTGACGATTCAGAGTAAAAAATTAATGTTTATGTCGAAAAATGTGAAGTACACTTGGTACTACCAGCATAGTTTTCAATATCCACCATTTGCGTATGGATTATTTTTCAATTTTAAATGTTTGCTGTATGTTATGAATCTGTGCTATAGAAACACTTTTCTTGAACATTTATTTTTCCCTTGTTTAACAGCCCCTACATCATAGGAGAGCGTGTGGGCCCACCTGGAGGGCCCACAGTATTATTGTATGCTACATACGCAACAGCAGAAGATAGTGAAGTGCGTGCTAAAAATATCGTATTTGTTGCTCAATATTTTTTTCACATAAATTCTACGGAACCGTACATGTACCGCGGTTTCCCATAAGTTCTCTTTTTAAACTGAAAATTATATTCTTAGGCTTTCAAACTCGCTGAAGATGGTGGTATTGTTAGTTTTGGATAAAGAATCAATTAATTTATTTGAAAATAAAGACAAATGAGTAAAGTTTAATTCAGTTTGAAATTGAATTGCCGAAGGTTAAATTAGATATCAATGTCAAGAATTGATGGTCACAGTTTATTAAATGAAAGAATTTAAAAATTTCATCGATCATTCTTGTATTTTTCATAGCATCATTAGATAAGATCTTTGGCTGCATTATTTGGCGTGTATACCTCAATGTTTTATGACCCTTGCAAATCGATGGTTAAAAATGCAATAATTCCTTTTCAAAAATAAGTAAATGATTTTTCTAATAGTTTTAAATTAATTTAAATTGAATAATTTTTGCTATAGTTTGGGCTGTATTCCTAAAAAGTCCACACTTTAAATGAATGTCTATGTTCCTTCCCCCGTAGTCGTAACCACTCAATTTGATTGGTCCACTGGAAAAGAATAATTTTAAACTAGTTAAATCATAAAATAATTCTGATTATCTTATCTTATTTGACAAAGAACGACTAGGCAGCTTTCATTTAAATTTAAGTTTTCAAAATTTTGTGAATGATTTAAATTTACTCAAACTCGTAATATTTTGAATGAATTCCAATTATCTATGTTTATGAGTGTACTCGTTGAATAATGAGTGATTCTATGCTTGCATTTAGGCGGAGGCTGCTCATTGGTACTGTGACCCCTTTGATGGGAAGGTCGAGGACGGACGAATTTATGCGAAAGGCGTTTTTCAAGATAAAGTGAGTGTACATATTCTTCTCGGCATTCATCACTTACATACTAACGTGGGAGATATTCATAGATGGGTCTTAAATTATTCTGATCTTCATGCTGATGAATTCACCAGAAATTTTGGATAAAATGTATTATTCTAACAACAGTCAAATGTATTGTCATGTACAAGATTTAATTATATTAAAGAGTGAATTATATAATGATTGCATATATATGCTAGCACATCAGCCTCCTTGAGCCTTCTCCCTTGCTGCCCTGTGGTTTATTTTTTTTCTTATTGCAATGGAAATTATATCATACTTTAAAGCATATTTTTTAATTTTTCGTATAGGCTAATGTCGTTGCCCCATTAGCAGCCGTCGAAGCCCTCCTGAGCAATCCAGCACTGCACGATTTACCCTGTACGCTGAAAGTACTCATAGGGGGTACTCCTCCCCCTAAATCTTTAATAGGAGATGCCCCCCTTGAGCTTACAGCCGGCTTAGCCGATTTCTTAAGGGCCCACCCAGGTTTACTTTTCATTTAATTTTCTACATTGATAAAAGTTCCCATAAATTATTGGAAATATTTCAAATTAGAGAAAAGTGGAGATATTTTTATATAATATATATATATATAAATATACGGTAAACTTCATGTATAATGAATTAAAATGAATTTTTGCTTACATTAAATAAATGAAAAAGCCATATTGTGCCAAGTTCTGCTTCTGATTTTCAGGTACAGAAAATTTATTCCGTGATCCCAACAGATTCATTGAATCCAATGTTTACTGTATTATAATATCAGTTTTTTTTTAAATTAGCCAGCACTAAATCTGATAATATTTGTACAGGATATTTGTGTTCATATAATGTGACTTTTTTTATAGAGAACACATGACAAGGCCGGACTTCAACTGATTCTAGGGCTATTTTTTAGGGAACAAATATGTATATTTTAATGCAAAGTTGTAGTATTTTTTTACCAAATAACTAATATATACTTATACAGAGTCACATGTATAATGCGAAGGATGATTACACTCAGAAGTCCTGAAATTTCTTCTAATTTTCCTGCTTTTTATTTTTAGATGAAATTGGACATCCCGAATTTGTTATTGTGAGCAATCCAGGGGGGTCAAGTTTGGTACCGGATCATGCTAATATCGGTATCGGTTGCCGCGGTTTTGCTACCATGAAATTGACCGTTAGAACATTTAACCCTCCTTTAAAGGTTTGCATTTATTTACTCGATTGCCTTGATTTATTTTTGCCTGCCGATGACCAACTTGACATGTTTATTCTTAGTAAATTATCATTTTTCATTGAACTATAGCAAAGTCTACTCGAAGAGATGAAAAAAATTTGTCTAAATTTTTGGTTAAAATTAAATTTGTTTATTTTTATTATTTAGTATATTATGGCATAATTTCTAAGATAGATTTTATTTATCTCTCTTTTACACTGTGGCATTGTGCACTGTGATGATTTTTTGATATATCCTGAAAAAATATTTAGAAAATTAAATTATGTTATCAAATTTTACTATAAATTTTTTACCCCCACACCCAAATAGCCTGAACTCAATCAACTCCCCTCCCAAAAGTTCCCGAAACTCAAGCACTCAAAAAAGTACCTTAAGCTATATACCCACAAAAATTGATTGTCAGCATAATAGATCAGCAAATAGAAAATTGAATTTTTATTGCTCTACTCAGTGTCGCTAATTTTTGCTAAGTATAGCTTTTTTAATTTAGCGAATCTATGGATTGTTACTTTGCAGAGATAGTTTTGAGAATTATTTAAGATTTGCTAAGGTTCAATTGAAATATTTATTTTCAATGACATTGATTTCTTCATTTTGTTGCATTAGTATCTTAAAATACGTTGTTTGTTACTTTGTGGAGATAATTTTGCGAAAAATTCGAAATTTGTCCAATATGAGGAATGTATCGCCATGAAGTGTAATTGCAAGTTGCATTATATGATTAAGACATTGAATTTAAATTTTCTCTACTTTTATTTATAGTCATATTTTGTTGTGCATATATATATAAATACTATAGGATCACGGAGCACATCCTTCAATTTGCACTTATGGTGGACCTTTAATTGATCCAGGCTGTGTATTAGCATCGTTGCTAGCTAGTCTCCGAGATCTGAAGACTGGCGCACTACTGGTGGATGTATGTACACACAAACTTTGCTTAATTAACGATTTGAATTTCATTTTAGTGCTGGCTGTTAGGAGTGGCTTTGATTTCAATTTTTTTATATTCTGGGTTCATTTAGTAGCTGCATATTTGTATTTGTGGATTTTGATTGCATTCATAAGGCATGGAGCTCTATTCAGTTTAAAAGATTACAGATTCTTACTGAAAATATTGAGTTCTTTGCTTATATATTTTTTTATTACATATCGAGCATTCGTAATAGTTCGCAAAATTGTTGTACGTACTTATATATATGCACTTAATTTTTTGTATTTTTGGAATTGCATGCATTAAAATTTTTGGAATCTTAATCATTTACAT
This sequence comes from Vaucheria bursata, assembly GCA_032358265.1. NCBI lineage: Eukaryota > Xanthophyceae > Vaucheriales > Vaucheriaceae > Vaucheria > Vaucheria bursata. The sequence continues at coordinate 140,735 of JAULBW010055314.1, forward strand.
GATGAATTTGTTATCCATGATATTCGCTCTAAACTTTTTAAAATATCATTACGAAACAAAGAAGAACCAGTATAAATTTGAAACATGGAAGATAGAGAATTATGTCTTTTATGAATTACTTTTCTTGGCTTTTTGTTATTCATATATCTGAAAGGTATCCGTAAATAATTTTTGTATATATATATTATTCACTATTGCTTTGTATTGCAGACTCTGAAAGTGGTACCTGACAAAGCAGTATGTGAAAAGCTCAAGTAAGCTTCTATGACTTTTAATGTTTTTCTTTTATGAAAAAAATATCATACATTTTCAAGGAATCTAATAGAATTGAGTCGTTTTTTATTTAATTTATATATAATGTTAATATACTGGTCCAATATCTTGAGCATAATCTTAATCAAAATAAAATTAAAGGTATCTAGATATCTCTTTCAGTAATCCAAATTAGCTGCTAAGATTACAATTTTTAAATTTTTTTTGCACAGCTACTTTTCCTCTTTACATGTATGCATGTATGAAAAAATAATTTTTTGTTTATTGCATTTTTTATTAAAGGGGAATACATTATGGAGAGCATAACGCCCGATTTCAAACTGGTTACTGTAAAGATGTTCCTTGTGCAAAAGAGGTGAATGTACATAAAATATAAATCATATTATGCGTGCCTTTTTAAACAGTTATATAATGTATATGCCTTTATATTAAATTCCATCAATTTTTTAACTACTGCGGAACAATTTTAGCTCCTGTGATTTATAGATATTTAAGTCCTAATGCGGCGAGATACCAATGCTTATGTTCGAACAAAAGCACTCGAATTTTATGTTTTTACAAAGGTGCAGCCAGCATAGTTGCAATAATTAATTCAAATTGTAGATTATACTCAATTTCATCTGTTTGCATTTTTTGTATAAATCATTTTCACCCTGAACTGCCAATATGAACTGTTTTCGGGGTCACCAATTTAACTTCAAATGAGCTGACAAGAAATAACCAATTGCTATAACATAGCCATACTGAAAAATGTGTTCTTCTTTTTGCTAGTTTTTCGATATTGACGGGATAACTACTCTAGCCACAATTGTTGAGCAGCTTACTCTTTTGCCGGCAGTTACTATTACTTCCTTAAAAATGGCTTCGGACAAGGTACATTCATTTTTCACGTGTGCAGCATATTTTTAGGGGCTTTTCTTTGCTTTTTTTACACAAAAATTTATTGTATTAATTCACTGCACCATGTGCTTTCAGTAGTATGTTTGTGAAATCAGAGTCTAAAGTTTTGTTACCGTAAACTTTGTATATAACACATTCTTTCGGTGAGTATTCACTAACAACGAAAAAGTCGTATCATAAAATTTGTGCATTAGATTTTCGGTTGCAGCAAACAAATTCGGTGGTCCAGACAGATTCATTGTATTCTAAGTCCACTGTGTCTGTTTTGATGCAAATTCTATTTGAATATCTACATTTAATCTTTGCTCAATTTATTTTATTTTTGTTACTTTTATTGAATAGGATTATGGGCCTCTTTCTGCTGAGTTTTCCCCCACAGCTGAGGCTACTATTCATTTATGCCTTGGTCCAGACCAGGACGTCGGTTATGCAATAAAAGCCTTAAAGCAACATTGCAATAATGTGAGAAAATTTAATAAACACATGAAATAGAATCATCAACTAATCAATTTTCATATCTGTGATAAAGCAGACATGCCAACCAATCAAGTGTCACTGATTTATCCGAGCAAAAACATCAACCAATCAAAATTGAAACTGATATAAATTTTTTTTTTAATACCAATTTATATAATGCATTGTGGTTTATTAACAGCAAACACTAGTTTTTCTATGTTGAATAATATATTGGCAATGCCTAGTAGATTACATACAATATTGGTCACTACTCTTCTAGAATATTTTAATAATTATTATTCTAGAATCATAATGTTCATGTGGAAGTAATTAGATCGACTTTCACAGATTATATTACTATTTTTATTTACATTTAAACTGAGCTATTCTCCTTTTTCTGCCTATATTCTAGTCTATCAAGACTGTAGTTCCCCCAATTATGCAGTAAAATTTAGAATTCGAGAAAATTTATTTTTTCCATGTTTCTGTACTAAGCATCATTTGCTTTGTATTATTATTTCTTATGAACAGCTTGTTTCATACGGTGTCGAGGTAGAATATTCTGATTTTTCGGGCCACAAAGGGTGGTCTGTACACCCAAGTGCTAAGATTGTTGAGGCCCTACTGGCCTCTAGAGGACTTGCTGACTGTAAGAGGAGCACTATTGCCGTGGGGTCCCCCGAGTTTCAGCCCATTCCCTGCGCTTTTTCAGAGGCATTACCAGAGTCGAAAGTACGATATGTGTATCAATTACTCAAACCTAACCTAAGGATATATGTAGTAAAGACATGCATATATATTTATATATATGCCTTTACTGTGTACAACTGGATAACCTCTGACTGATATGCCATGTATATGCTTTAAAAATCAAGTATATTTTGTGCAGCTTATGCGTTAAAAAATTTTTATGAAGTAGTATAAATTCTTGGCAATCTCAACCATGTAAAATTTGATTTCATTCTAAAGTTTAGCATTAAATCTCTGTAATTTTATCTTTTCAATTACTTCCAGTGACATTCTGCTATTCAATAAAACCTACATGAATCTATATATTTATATTGATATATTAATGACTGTGGTTGATGACATTTATAGTATTATCGGAAACTGTATGAATTTTCAAGTACTATCTGGTTGTTTTGTACCATGATTGTAAATGAAAATGAGCTACTTGATGTTCTCGTCTCCATATTTTCTTTTTTTTACTATTTTCTCATAAATACTTTACTAATATTTGTTTTTCTTTCTTTACAACATTTGAGCCTTTTTTCTACATATATGAATATAAAGTTAAAGAAAATGTGAAAGTTTTGTATATTATGAATTTCAAGGATAGAAAGCACAAGGAGAAAAGAGAGAGAGTAAAATAAGGGTTAAAAAATGGACTATAAAACTTCAACTTGCCATGGCTACTGAATAATATTCTAAGACAATTTTTGTGGACGCGCTTCAATATATGCTACTATGCTATCCATGTATAGTCAAGTAGTCAGTACCAATATGAAGTAATATTTCATTGCATATTGAATGGCTAGCGCTATCTTTATCAAGAAAATCAATCTACATTCCAGAATTTTTATAAATTTTAAATTTAGAATATATGTTTAGTATTTCATTTTTAATATTTTTCATTAGGTTGTGTCATTCGGCATTCACGAGTCTGAAAGTAATTCTGGATTAGCTAATGAATCTATCTTAATTGACGATTTTACGGACTACATTAAGACGACAGTCGAACTTTTGCATTTCTTGGCACACGGCCCTCCTAAGCCTAAGGTCAAAGGGGGGTCTGATGCAGACAGTGTACCTGGTACTCCCCCCGACCCCCAAGCTAAGTACCTTAAATCAAAGGAAGATTTGGATAGGCGCCAAGCTGCAAATAAGGTTGAATTTCCCCACTTTAGGAACTGTTATTTTATTTTGCTATAAACTTTATTTTGCTATAAATTTTATTTAGGGATGTCGGAATCCATTTTTATAGCATTACTTAAAATATTGTTGGAAGTATTGTTGGGATTTTTTTCGTTTTTTAAATTTACTTTGGGCTTATAAAGTCAACATTTTTATGATTTAGCAGCCTATTTTACATTTCCACCCAATATGATATGCATTATTTAAGCTGAACTGTATGTGTTGTTGCAAGCATTGAACCATTCTGGACATAATCTGATTGGCTTTTTTCCTTGAAGAACTATTTTTAATAGCTAGAGTAGTACTATAAAACACAGTTTCTGATGAATAAATAAATAATATTTTACTTGTCCTGTTTAAGAGAATGATATTTGGGATTTTAAAAGTAGGCCCAATTTAAAAGAAAATATTTTATAGTTATGTATCTGAAGTACTGCAAAGGACTAGTCCTTCCAAACTTTTCGAAAATGATGATTTGATGGGCATACTAAATGTAATGTAATATCTTTTTAATATTATAGCTGCGCGCAAGTTTATCTCCAGTTTCTCAAAAGAATGTATTGGTGGGGAATCAGAGGGGTAGGTCATCCAGTATATCTAGGCTCACTCTACACCAAACCCCCCCTAATTTTTCCCCTACAAGCTTTTATCGCACCCCTAGCCCCCCAGGGTCGAATGCAAGTGTAACGGCAACCGGAAAGTCAAATTTAGAGGGAGCTTTTAAGATTTCACCCCCACCGGTGCCCTCGCGCCAGGGACGTTCGAGTAGCATGTTGGACTCTGCTACTCTTGCGACTAGGGTCTTTGAGGAGGTGCTTATTCTATTATTTTTCTTAAGCTGGCACTAATTCTTTATTCATCAAAATAATATAACTCTTAAGGACTTTTCACTTTTTTCAGTATCAATATTTGTTGTTTAACTTGCATTCTAATATGATGATTTACTATTCTACTTCTAGTTATACATGCTTTTTTCATATTTACGAATACGAACAGATTAATTTGGTTCGAATCAATCCAGCTGAATATGCGCGTAAAGAGCTAGAACCATTGACTTCTTGCTTTGGACATGGGGGTCTATTCACCTCACCTAATGGATCCCAGAGGGTCACTTCGGAAGGCATCAAGTAGGTCTATGCATGTTATGTATGTGCATAATTTCATGCTGATGCAAACTAGTTTTCAAATCATGAGGACTTCTTGCGATTAATTACATTTTCAACATATATTTGTTTTAGGGCTCTCGAAGATGCAATTTTGGTCCTAAAAAGAACCGAGCCGGTCCCCCCACTAGTACGTTTGCCCGAATTAGACCGATCTTCCCATGATCATGCTTCAGATTTGAGTGCCTCTGGGCAGGTATTTATTTTATTTAGTATCTATAGGTGCAATTTAGTGAAAGTAGCTAGTTATCATAAGATAAATGTATAGCATATTAATGAAAATTTTGAAAGACTAGCTAGAATATTAAAATTTACTAGAAAATTATTTTTAATTGAAAATGAGTGCACTTTCGGATTTTGTGTTTTTGAAAGTATTTTGTATATTTTTGTGTAACCAAGTTTTAATACCGTATTACTTAAACTTTATTATTGTGCTTGCCTTCTTAGTTATAGGACTAAAGGTTCATTATCTTTACAAACAGATTTCCAAATATTTCGAAATGCATATAATGCAGAATATATTACTTATTAGTGAATTCAAATTCTTATCATAATAATCTCAATTAAGACGAGATGAAACAAAAATTGTGTTTGGTCATTTTTATTCGATTAGAATTTTACGTTATAAATCTGAGCAGAATATATTTCCTTTCCCTTCTATTATTTGCCGAGGTAATCGTTATTTTTTAAATATTCATTTTTCCTTTAAAAAAGTTGGTGTACTATAATAGGACTAAAAACAATAAAAAACTTTTTTAATGTCTAGTCATGTTTTAATTGAGGTTACTAGTTGTGAGAAATATATCGGATCTAAAGATGGAATTCTAGCGTTTATACGATTGTTTGTTCACTTCAATTTATGAATGATGCGTGATTTTATAGACTTCGCATGTGGGAACTGATGGATCGAGGGCTTCCGAAAGGATAAATCGTTACGGCCAGGTTAGTGTTAAATTATTTTTCGTAGATTTTAATTTATTTTACCTATGACACGTTTCGTAACTATTCGATAAATGCGTATATTTGATGATTTACGTTCACATATATATCAATTTAATGTGATCGACTTCTCACTCTACTATTCGAGAAAGTGTTTTGTTAGTTGAATTTAACCAAATGAAAATACTGAAATGCGTCACACAGAATGTAAAAAGAATGAAACTCTCTTTGTAAAATATTTAAAATTGTATCTAGTGTAACTCCCAATCCTAAGGCTATTTTAACATGTAAAATATTTGTAGTAAGGGGAGTGTTAAAATCTGGATTTCTTGATTTCAAATTGTTGCTTTACATTATTTTATGCAAGACGTTTGCTCTTCCTTGTATATTAGTTTATTCAAGTTGCGGGAGAAATGATTGCGCTTTATGAAAATAACCCGACCGGTATCGTCTGTCAAATGCTCATCAATGACGGGGAAAAGTCTCGTCAGGTAAGAATTGTTATTATATTTGCTTGGATCCACAGTTTGAAAAACAGTTGGTTCTCAATGTTTATAGAATAGCTATATAATAATGGTCACCAAATTTTTAAATCTATTTGAACTTTTCTGGAATTATTCTGATGTGTGGCCTTTCAACTAAAATGACCTCAATGAATAAGCTGAAAATTTATCATGCCATGTGTTCGAGATTTTCGCCTTTTTGAGTCCTTTTATAATTATGTATATATCCTTTTAAATCCTTCTAAACTAAGTTACAAGTTGTTAAGTTGCCAGAAATTGTTGTTTGTTAGAGTGCAATTATTCTTATCCAAACCATTGTATCTAGTATAAAGCAAAATCTGGGTCGTTTTTAAATTTTAAATTTTTCTCTTATCAAATATTATGCACCAATCAGATTGTATGTTGGCTTACTATTACATGCTGCCAAATTGGGGTATTGTGCACATTCATTTTAAAGAATTTTTCAGGATCACAAGTTTAAGTTTTAGGGTTTCATTTTGAGCGAGTGCTTATCATTATTTTTTTAAATGCTAAGGAAATTAGAATATCGCTGATATCTGTTGTTTGGTTTTCATTTGATCGATTGATTTAGTTTTAGCGACAATTTCCGTGTGATATATAAAGGTATAGGTGCATTTAATTTTAAGAAGAATGATAAAATTATTTTCAAGGCTGTACAAATATAATGATTTTGGAAGTGTATTTGAAAAAACTATTTGTTTTTATTATTGAAATATATTTATATATCTTTTTTTAACACTTTTATTATGCATACTTCTTCGGATCATGCAGAATCGAAAGAGTATTCTGGGATCTCACTTTAAGGTGTGCGGTCTTGCCGCCTTACCTCATTCAAAAGTGAACACAGTATGTGTTGTAACGTTGGCTGGAGGCTGGAAGCCGAAGTCACTAGACCGGCCAGCGTTTGTTACTGTGGCACCTGGAGAGACCCCCTCAGCGGAATTCAGGAAGGTTATGGAAAGCATCCCTGTTGCGCAGGTAATTTCATCATATCATTTGCTACGGAAAATGTGAATAACCAATCAAAAGGCTTACGGAGTAATAATTGTTCTTAAATGATTATTTTTTTTACTTTTTGATGCGTTTTTTCCTTGTTGAGAATTTTTACTTTTTAGTGCCTTTTTCTTTGGTGTGCAGTTGACAAACTTTGTTTCTACCATGAAGACGAAAATGATATGGATCAACTGCTTCGATTTTGATGTAGATTATTCTCTGTCGAAACATTTTTGTAAGCTATTTAACTAGAATATTGGAGGTTGTGACATTTAGTGCGATATACATCTAGCGAAACGTTTAAATTGAAAATTCTTATAAATAAATTTGAATGGTTTCATTCAAATTTCTCGATTTTTAGGCATGCATGCAATATAACTCTTGATGAGGTTAAACAGATTCTTGATTCGATTACATGTATCAGTTTCTCTAGTTGAACTGTACATATCGGTCTTAAGTTGCTTGATTTGCCCAATAATACAAAATGCATATTTAAAACTCGACCAAGAATTAAGTGTATTGGGATTTTATGACTTTGGGTCTGCAAATGTTGAATCTAAAGGCATAGTAAGTAAAATATTCTTCTTGGAATAGTTGTGCTTTATTTTTTCCGCCTTTTTACCTTGGCATGCATTTGGTTTAAATTAGACATTCTGTCTTGCTTTTGAAATAGACAAGATTGTGCAGGCTTAGCCTACATCCATCAATTTAAGTGAAGCAAATTGTAGCTTATAGAACCCTAACTCGATTTGGATCATTCATTTTTGATGTGCATCCAGTTTCAAAAATGTTTTGTAAAATCATTCCATGTAAATTACCTTTTTTCTGAATTCTGTTAGATTATTGAGGAAGCGAATAAAGCTATGGAGGAAGGCAACACGGTTGAAATCGATTATAAACCAGGAGAAGTCAAGCTTACTGTGAAAATGGACGATGGAAGTTCCCAGCTGCTGTCTTGTCAGTGGAGTTGAAATTCTGACATATTTGATTGGACAATTATATTGCCAGCGTGCGCATTTAAGAGCTTGGAGTGCATGTGTCATTTTGATTTGGCAGGATTTTCCATTATAACTGTTTCTTTCTCAATTTTGCTTTGCCATATACTTGCTTGCTTGCATCAATTTCTTTAAAATGCCAAGTATCAGATTTTATTTCTATCTAAAGTTTTCATCCCTGATAAATACCGAAATATTAACATTAGTAATATATCAGTACCCTTATCACATTCTCTTTCATCGAACAAGCTATATGGACATTTTTTCATCTAATGCCTTCCTTGGAACCAGTATGAACTGGCAGCAAATCACATTATTCTTCAAAATATGGAACAGACAAAGCATAAAGAGAGCACAGATTTATAGAAACAATACGAACTGAATCATTTTTGTCCTTATTAACTTCATTTAGTTTATGACGCATTCAGCTTGATCATGCAGGACATGATTGATCTGCATATACTTTTAGACATTTTCGTATTCACTGCAAACACAGGTTATTGGGATAGGGGGATAGAAAAACTTAGCGGCACCTTGCTGTCAAGGATGGGTAAGAATGCCACGCACAAACATTGTTTATGCATTTGTCTGTGGACAAGAAGTCAGTATCTCATGTTAATGATGAGAAAAAATATAACAGTAGGCATGCACAACATTATGCAGAAAAATGATAAATAAAAAGAACAACACCCGAATTAATTATTTAATGACCGTTACGTGCATACATATTCACCTTCAACTCAATGACAACTAACACCCTTGTTACTCCCATTCTTCTGCATCTATTATAGTGATAGAACGGTTTCTAAAGTGATTATTTCCCTATCACCAGCGCTTGTACTTTTTATGCATACAGAAACAGCTGATATCTGTTAATTGGATGAATTGGACTATAAAAGAATGCTATATTTGATGTTCAATAGACAATGAGCGCATCCCTTTAGTTCATCATATATAATACAAATTCAAACTCTTCCACAAGCTCATTTAATAGATTTTCTACCTCATTTTATTAAGGATTGTAGTCAGTAGTGATAGTAATGAACTGGCATGTGATACTTTTTTGAACAGCATCGCCAAGCAGCAAGGGCATAGATGCTAGACATAGATTGGAGCCCTATGAAAACACTATTGTAAGCTTTATAACTGGAGATCCATGCTGTCAAGTTTCAAATATTGAAGAATAATATTAAACTACTTAATATAATGCAAAAATAGCAATTAAGCACTATTTTTGGTCTTCCTGAAAACATTTACCACTTTGAATTATATTTTTAACCTAGTGCTGGCTTTTTAAATTACAAATTCAACTTTTTTATTGAGTAGTATTTGACAAAGATGCATTGCAATCTTAGCTTTATATTGATTGACTTAAAATCTGACACTTTGTAGAGTTAACTGGATGACTAGTTTATGGAACTTGTCCAATAAATTTGTAACTTTAAATTGATATTTTAAATAATTAAAATATAATAACAACATTTGACTCAATTTTGTGTCTACACTTTATTGATGACTGTTATGATATTTCATAGATAAACATTTAGTTACTTGTAGATTGATAGTATTTTATAATAAAAAATTTCATTATTTTTTATTTTTTCTAATAAAATTTATGTAATTTTATTTGATTTATGTTGGATTTGACTGGTCTGCTTTACATGCTTGCTAATTCAAATTTAAGTTTCTTTTTCTTAAATAAATTGTGGTAAAAGAGCTGCAAATGCATTTTTTTTAATAGTTTAATTCAAAATGGTAATTTTGTATTCGAGAAATTACTAAGATAGTAGAGCAAATTCAATAACTGAATTTATCATAAATATATATAATACATCAAGGAAAAATAAAAATTTGCTTTAGTACTAAGGGTAGTAGAAGTGTTGAAACAGATAAAAAGAAAGAGAATGATGGATAAACATGTGCATTTATGATGTATGTTACTTTGTATAAAAAAGACTAGTATTGCTTAAAATATCAAAGTTTGGTAAATTTTTTTATTTAACTGGAAATATGATATGCCTGGAATTTATTTTTTTACTGTGTATACTTTTTGGCTCTTAAGTATACGTAAAAAATGCTATTAAAATATCACCTAATTTTGTTCATATTTTGAACAAAGAAGTAAGATTGACCGAATGAATGATGAAAGTATCATTATTAACCTTTTTAATTCATGAATCTCTTGCTTCTGAGATTGCTCTTAGATTAATAAAAATTGTAAGAATTGGAAAATATGTAGTATTTTTAGATAATCTTAAAAACAATGAAAACGATTATTTATCTGATTTATAAATCATTAGATTTGTGAGGTACACTACATCATGTAAAGTTGATACAATTGAACCAAAAAAGAGCAAAAACTTCCTTAATTATATGACAGCAATTCAAACTTAAGTTGGAAAGGTGATGTTTTTTTTAAATCCTCAAACCTGGAAAAAAGAGAGCTCTAGATCATGCTCCAAAGCTGCAATCCATCTATGAAACTAATGGAGATGGTTCAAAAACTTGAAAGTCACAAAACTGTATTTCCAGTTCAATAAAAGAGTCATATAAAGGTAAAGTTTTCAATCAGCAAGAGATTGGAATCTTAATTTTAAATACAAACCTAAAAAGATTTTGGGAGGATAAAATGTCCAGCTTTAATAGAGTTCATTACAAAGTTCAGAGAAAGTTATGTGGTCTATTGTTCACTTTATTTCTTGTATTCATATGATCAAAAGGTAAGCCTGGTTGACCCAGAAAAAGCAAAAAAATGAAAACATGTGTTGGACTGAATATGCTTGATTACTGCTATAATATATTTTCTATGGTTTTCTTCTTGGATTTTGCATTTGTTATTGAATGATTTACTTTTTTATGCCAGGCCAGAAGACCAGTGCAGTATTTAGATTTTGCAACGCATCTTATAAAATATTCCAAAGTTATTAAATTGAATTAATGCATTCATGAAAAAGATTCTGCTTTAAGCCATGTCTAAATTGTGCATTAAAACTTAGATTATGAACCAAATTGATCTTCATCTTGCAATACTTTGGATATAATTATCATACTTAATAATTTTCTACCATGGCCTATCCCACAAAGCAATATTTATGTTAACCTTTCTGCAATTATTTTACATATCCTTGTTTGTAGTAGATATGCATATTAACAACATAACCAAATTACTTGGATAATTCTTTGTTCATAGCATGAGCTATACAGCAGAATTATTTGCAATAAATTTTTTTAGGTTATTTTTTCATGGATATGTTAAGAAATTTTTATCTTAATTGAAAATGGTTAGAGTCAATTGGGAGAAATATGATGGATAATTACCATTAAAAAAGGCATGGAATTTGTGTCCTATAAAAAAGCTACTGTATTTACAAAAATTCACCAACAAAATGAGGGAAAATCAGTTTTAAAATCTTTAATGTTAAGGAAAGAAAGGAAGGTGAAGGTAAAAGATATACAACATGCCGTGATTATAATCACAGGGCAAGGTAACACAAAAAGAAAAGATGAGATAGAAAAACAATGGTATATTAAAGACTGTAGACACTTATTTATCACACGCTATGGGAGCATGCTGCTTAAGGAAGCGTATTTCTTCTGGGAGAAGTAGAGAAAAAGTGTAGAGTTGTTAGAAACATGAAACACAACAGAACACGTGAAACTGTAGCAAAAATGTGTGTATTTATCATGCACTAATTGTGTTAATAGAAGTGAGCTAACTTAATCAATGCAACAAAATATATAACTCCATTGGCATTTGCGCAGCCAATTTACTTGGAATGTCATGAATGAAAATTGACCACAGCTATAAAAAAAGAATTAATCCCTAATGGAGTTAATTCCTAACAAGAGTGAATTAGAAATCATCAGAAAGTTTGGGAATATGCAATTATAAAGTTGCAATTGCACAACCTCTTTGAATTTCTGGTAAGGACCAGAAGAATCAAAAAGATGAACTATTAAGTTGGAACCGGACAGTTGTAAAAAAAATATAGATGGATATGGATCGCAGAAACGGGTCACGGGTCACATCTGGAATAGGAATTGGAGCAGCAACAAAGAGAAATCTTGACATTTAACTAGTAGATTTAACAAAACTTATACATGTACGTTAATCCTAGCAACTGAAATGTCACAGTTTGCTAATTTTTAAAAATGGAGGAAAATGAGAAAGCTAGTAAAGTTTGAATTTATAATCTGTCTATCTTATAGTAATATTTGCAATTTAAATGATATGCCAAGTTGGAAGCAAATACAGCAACTTAAAGAGTTCAAGCCAAATGTTACAACATACCCCAAGTCAACAGTAAAAAGCTATTATGAGTATGCAAATGAATGAAAATGTTAACTTAAGCTTACATACATCTTCACTTTATAAAGCACCTCGTATTGTGTTAGCTGCATTTGACAGCACTTGAATTTTTTTCTAAGATTCAGTCTTTCTCAAAAAATTTTAGTTTTAAAAAATGATATTTTAATAGTTTTACAGATAGGTAGTAATAACTGATTTTTCCACACTTTTATCTCATCTTTAACTTTAGTGAAGCCACAAAATTTCAATCAACATATTTTTGGTCATGATGAATGTTTATGGAGAATAAGAGATAAAATGATGCACTGCTTCTTCTGATTGGTCAAGATGAAATTAGCTAAAATGTTATTACAGCATTGGTACTAGTACCAAAAGAAACAGACAACAATTTTGAATGATATTGTTATTTGCATTTGACTACTGAGATAAAATTTGATGAAGAGCCAATATTTATTGATTTTTGATGTATACTTTGAGTTTCTAGCAGAATTAACTATTTTGGATTTGATATCAAAAACTTAAACTTTGCACTTGACACATTATTCAAATTGTCAACAGATAGTTTAGTAGTCTTAGAGTTAAACTTGATAATCTTATAAGAGTTTTGTAGTTGAGCTAGTGATAACAGATTTTTTCAACATAGGCAGAACTAGGTAAGATTAGTAAATTAGTTGATAGTGAAAAATGCTGGAAAAAAAGAATTGTAACTAAAGATAGAACATTAAATATTTTGAGTTCAAATCTGTTGGCCTTAGTAAAGCCATAACGGGCTAAATACAAAAGAATTTTTTTGGCAAAAGATACATTAAACTACTTACATGCAGCTAACTTACAGCTAGATTCAGGTAAATAGGAGATTTATATTTGACTAAATGAAAGTAACTGGTACAGAATATAAAACTTCACACTCAAAATAAAATTAAAAATTTATGAATATTTTTACTGAAAAAAACAAAAAAAACTCATGAAACAACATTCATCAGGCTTGAGTACTCTTTAAGAATCTCTTTTCACCAGAAACGAACAAGAAAGTCTGTTTAAATATACTTGCTGTACATGAGAATAGATTAAAGAGTTCTTGTAGCCTTATTCGTTCTTTATATTAGCCAACATTTCTATTTTACTTGATATCTTGAACATTATAACCACCATGCATTATGCATGCTGTCTACTTCTGATAAATGAGCTTCACAATCGATCTTTTTCTACTGACTACGAGGTTTCAATAGTTATGTTATTTTAATAAATGAATAACATAAGATTATCAGTAACCTCTTTACACTCTACATGATTGTTTAGAATAAATGGAGGTCATTACTTGTATTTTACCATATTTCCTTTTCAATGATCAAAGTATAAATAATAGATTTGAGTGTTATGAAAATCGTTTAATCAAATTGCATTGAAAACCATTTTGAACAGTATAATCTTTCAACATCTTTTAAAGTTTTATCGCCTACTCTGCTAAAATTGCGACGATTTTATACCTTTTTAGGCGGTTTCCCCCGTGAAAATTTTACGCAAAAATTACCATAGTTCAAGTTCAATGAATTTATTCAGCTTTCGCACATCAAGCACGAATTGGGGAGTAAATTTCCAACATCGTATAACGATATTGGCTTTGATTTAAAGTGAAGCTATGCTGCAAGAATTATCAGTGCATCATGCTAAAAATCAATGCACATTCACTCAAGATTGTTTCCAGACTGGGGTTGATACTGAATGCACGCCTAGAGCTTACGAAGATTCAGAATCGAAAAATGCGTTCCCAATGAATGAATCATCAGGATTTGGTGTGAAACATGAAATGGTATGGGATGGTAGTATGGCAAATCCTTCTTCTGGTCTTTGTGCTTCTGGGAAACCTGACATTGATGGACGATGCATTCAGGAAAGTTAGATTCTTTTCATTATTAATCGCGTTTATGTTTCTGCAGCTATATAAGTATTTTTCAATGTGGGATTTTCTAATAATCAAATGAGAAAGTCTAAAGTAAGAAACAATATTCCTTGATGAAGCTCTCGGGCGACAGTTCAATCTATGTTACACACATTATATTTTATTACTTCACTATGTTGATTTTATCGTAGTTTTCAATATTAGTGCAAACCTACCCACAATCATTAGTGCCTCTTGAAGTTTTCTCTAATTGTTAAATAAAGCCCTCTATATGTGTAGCAGCTTCACGATAGAGGAGAAATGTATACCTATTATCATGATGAAAAAATTATTTAATACTCTATAAAATGCACTCGCTAATGTATGCAAAAAAATATTGTAAAAAAATTTTGATATTCATTAACACATTGGCATGAATAGATTCAGATTATTATTCTTCTTTTCGTTTTCTAGTATCTATTGAGGTATATTTTTGTTTTACATAATGCACACTCCAAGTAGGTTAAGCCAAGCACTTGAAAATTTTTTCTAACTGTTCTAAATTTTGAACTGATGAGCTTCATATTTGAGTGATAGCAACTTTTAATTTCATATGCTCCATGTTTTAAATAGATGATATTTCTGAATGAAAACAAGCCTAGCAGTAGAGCAAATTTATGTTATTATTCCTTTGTATCTGAAAATATTTTCAGCAATTACTTATTCATTAAGATAATATACTTTTGATAAATTTAACTAAAAATGAAGAATTCAAATATCTTGGCAGGTTTGTAATATCCAAAATTTACTATATAAATAATGCGTGCTTTTTTAATTCTTTTAGAAATGGGATAATTTATTAGATCCAATTGCTCCAGTCATGTGTCCGCAATATAAAGACTTGGGATGCTGTACTTGGCAGCAAAACTATGCATTATATCAGAATTTGAGATCGTTGGTTGATTCTTTTGGCGGTGCAACGGTAAGAAATATTTTCTGCATCAGTTGAAAGTCGCTCGTGTATATCGTCTCACTTTAGAAGAATTCTACAAATTTAAATGTTGAAAAACTGTTAAATGATTTAAAAGAGTAACTGAAACTCAAACTCATGTTTTGATGACTTTTCACCTCATAATGAGTTCATTTCTGTTGAAAAGTTATATTTCAAATTATGCTTCAGATTTCAAATAATGTACGGCATACAGTAAGAATTGAATGACTTTAATGACATGATCTTAAATAAACTCTACAATATTTATAAGGTTGTCAAGCTTCTCCATTTATTGATATATCGGCTTGGTAAATTTTTTCCATTGCGAAAATTTTTTTGAGAGATAGAGAGCAGGCAAGTGCAAGAATTCCTGATGTCAATTTTGTATTCTGAGCCTGACATTAGGAGAAGTTTTCTATTCCACAAATTTGAATCTTTTAGTTTGCTAAAAATTCATTGCTGTTTTATTCGTTATCTGATAAATTGTATGGATTGAAAGTTCTTTTTGAAGTATTTTTGAGTTATTTTGACTCAGATTAATGACAATGTCTCAAAGCAAGAACTGTGAATAACTGTAATTGAGTATAAGCCTTGGAGGGGGGGGTTAGCATTGAATTTATAATCGAGTTACTTCACCTATAGTTCTTTTATTTCAATCTTCAGAAGAATTTTTTTATCTTTTCATATTTTCAAAAAGCTTTTTTATTGCTTATTTTTTAATCCAGTAAGAAATTCATTGAAACATGATTACTCCTATCTTATAATCTGAGCCTGCTATTTATGGGTCCTGTGCATCTTTCAATGATATTATTTTTAAATATACATAAGAATAAATTAAATTACAGAAGAAAGGGTGTTCTTCAGATTAATAGCTCATTACAGTAATTCCTTAATCAAAGTGTTTACTGTGGTCAGTAAGTACATCTCAATACTCAGTTTGCATGCTTATGTTGGGCACAATTTTCGAAAATTATAATTGACAAATGAGTTTTTACGTTGGCTATCTGAAAATCGGTGTCTATTTAAAAACAGCCATGGAGAAATTTTTATATCTAAATTAATGTTTTTCCTAATGATTTGAGAAAAATGAAATGTGATTGGTCGGAAAGTGTCGTTGAGCTTTTTACATAGTCATTTTCCTTCTGCTCTGCTTACTTTTCATGAATACAATATTTATGGCCTATATCAAATATGACTTGCTACTGCCTAGATATGTTTGTTCATATTGATACAGATTTGTATAGTATATATTCCAGTATACTAGCCATTATTTGAACATGCAGTTACAGAACATGTTTCTAGAACAATTCTACAATGAAGTACTTAAGTGTTCTTCAATCTATAAACCGCTGTGTCTTTTCCTATGCTCTCTCTCAAGGGTCTTTTTTTTCCTATCAATATCTAATATTAAGAGATTAGTCATTGAATTTTCATTTGTTCACATGCTCTTCTTGCTTTTCAGGAAAGAAGTCGACTTAAGTCAAATTGATTGTCTCCTCATTCTAACCCTATTTGTAGGCTGTAGATCTTATTAAAAGTGACTCATAAAATCTCTAATACATAGGGATGCCTTGCATGTGCAACAAATCTTGTAAATTTATGGTGTGCGCTGATATGTTCTCCAAATCAATCTTCCTTTTTAACTCTCCACAATCCTCCTCGGGCCTTAATTGATGATGATCTTACTGGAATATCAAACCGTCCGGTACTTCAGGCTGATATACTGTTAGATGCTTCCTATGCATGCGATGTGTTTTCTAGTTGTAGCGGGACTGCGATTGTTGGAGCAAGTACAGCTATGCAGAGTGCAGTTGGTAATAAATATACATAAAGACATGATTACGAAAAAATGACTTAAAGCTTAAATAGACAAGTAAAAGTTTCTCAAATCAAAATAAATTTAAGACTCTTCACTCAACGTACTGAATTATAATTATTGCATTATGAAATGTTCGAGAGAGGATCAATTGGTGAAGTTAAAATAATTTGTGTACTTGCGATGTCATTGAAAAGATTAGTTTTACCTCTAGAATCTTCATAAAGTCCAATTTTTGCTTTTTTTTAATTTGGCTTTATAACAGATAGAAATATTTGATTATCTGCTTAAATTTTCCTGATATGCGGGCCACCCTTTTTAAAAAAATATTTGGTTATTTTATAAATATTTAATAGGTAGGATTAGTTGGTACTGGGTACTAGTCTGAGTCTGCCTAGCATTTGGATTTATGTAAAATTTTTAACTATATATATTAGATTATGTATACTTGTACACATCTCGTCATATACTTTCTTGATTTTTTTGTTCTCATGTGTTATTTGGTGAAGGACTTTTGCAGTTTCAATTGCAAACTGGAGCTGTTGGCCATGGAGAATATTTTTTTCTATCTTTCGATGGAAAGTATCCGTCAAGTAGTAATGTGAGCTATCAGTATTTTGAATATTAATGTGCAGTACACTTCTTGCATAACAATTTATTAGCTTACGTTTTTTAATTGTGGTAGATTTTACTTGAAAGTTCTAACGTTGCTATAATTTTGTCAGAAGGTTAGATTTTGTGTGGCATGCTCTGATATATTGCATACATACCAAAAGGAATTTTTGAATTTATATAACCTATAGAATCTTTGTTGGGGCTGCTATGAACAGACAATATTTTTCACTTCAAATAAGAATATGGAAGTTAGTATTTTGGGGTAGAATATGTAAAACTGTATATTTTTACATGCTTTAAAGTTCTAATACTATTGAGCACTACATCAGTAGATATAAAAGATACAAAGAAGAAGTTCAACTACATTCAAATGTACATCTATTATTTCATTTCATTGAAACCTTTACATTATGTAGTTTAAATATATTGATCTCTATATTTTAATATGCAACACTGTATCAATAGATTAATTCACGGAAGAAATCCAATTGCTAGAATTGCTTCCATTGATGATATTTTTTCAGTTACTTATCAAAGTATTCATTTTATTAGGGTCAAACAAGGGAAGAAAAGAAAAATAGTTTAAAATCAGGATTTCAAACCGAAGTGCTGCAGTGCGATAGTTTTTGGGATCCTGGAAGCTTAGGTCCGCCATTTCCGTTTCCTCCTCCAAAAGAAACTATATCTAGTTGCAGGTGTGTCTATATGTATTTGTGCTAATTTGGTTAATTGCTGTTGATATTTTTACTTTCAAGGATTAAAGATACTTGAATAGTAAAGCTATGGTTGCATTCAAATAGAATGTACTTCTAAATGATATAATTTAAATGAGTGGTGAAATAACATAGAATGAAAGTCATAGTTTAACATTAAAGTATCATTGGTGTCTACTTATTTACTTGTTTTTGCATTTAATACGTTTAAGTTCGGGCAATAGACTATACTTTGGAAATAGTGAATTTTAAAAATATAACAAATTTATCCGGCGGTCCCAACAAATTAGTTGTATCCGAAGTTGACTGTACATACTTGGAAGACTTTTTATCCCATTATGAGCTTATTTTTGTTCAAAGGCCATATTTCAGAATAAATGTTTTCCCTTTTTTCAGCTGTGGATATTGCAAGGCTGCATGTTCAAATCAGACGATTAGCATCATAATTGATCCCAGTTCGAATCCCATTCCGGTCATGAACGGTTTTGACTATTCTTTAGTAATTGGCTTTTATTTTGTTGTCGCAATTCTAAGTACTGTGATTGTGTACTTTAAGAGGCCTCGCACGTGATAATCTTTGCGTAGAGCAACTTTCACTCGATAGTCGTAATGTACAGATAATACACTATATTTAATAAATATTTTTGTATATTTTAGCTTAGTATTGTGCAGTCATAATCCAAAAATTCAATTATAAGCGATGCAAAAATGGAGATTTCTTTTAGATGCATCTCACCAAACTTGTAATTCTATAGACAATGAAGACTGATCTTATTCGCTAAAGTAAAAAATAGAGTACTGAAGCGATGCAACCCTGAGAAATATGAGAAGGTCAATTTTGTGGCTCTGATTCTGCAGTTTACCATGATACTTCAGAGTGAATGATCCAAAAATATGTATAAATAGATAACCTTAAATGCAGTTTAGATAGCAGTACATTATTCGTGATAAAAAAATATTAGAGATATGTATCTATCAGTGGAGTATTACAAAGTCTAAGTTTAAATTCTTTCTACTTCATTATATTGGGCGTTCTCACTTGCTTTGTATTCTCAA
The DNA here is from genome assembly GCA_032358265.1 of Vaucheria bursata. Classification (NCBI taxonomy): domain Eukaryota; class Xanthophyceae; order Vaucheriales; family Vaucheriaceae; genus Vaucheria; species Vaucheria bursata. The sequence continues at coordinate 160,271 of JAULBW010055314.1, forward strand.
GCAAATTGATGTTGTTTGGGTCTGATATTGTAGTGTTAGTATATACCTGGTTCATGTTGATAGATACTATCAACATTAGATACAAGCAAATGGATTTTTACATCGATATCTACAAATTTGCAAAATTATGTATTAAATGACCAAAGATATTGGGTATAATTTTAGTTTTGATAGCTATCCATAAACCATTTGGCACTTATTTTTACCCAAAGAAATTGCTTTTATCTGAAGTAAATGTTACTCTAATCATCCACTTGTTCTAAATCTTAATTGCAAAGTTATTTAGCATAAGCGGCTACTCTTTAGACATTACGTTTGATAAAATTCATTAAACTTCTGGAAGTACACATGAAAGATTCAAATGCAAAAAATATTTGAAAAAAGTACATTTTTTTGTTTTAACATTTATTCTTGGATGAAGCAATTGTTACCAGTGGACTTTTTTGTACGTTACAGCTTCATGTATTTGTTGCATAGAAGAAAAAATGGAATTGTTAAATGCTAAATAAATACTTTGAAATGCAAAAATGTACCAACATATTTACCTTCCCTTAGAAAACTTCTAAGAAACAATAAAAACTCACTAGGAAGCTACCAAGATCCCTTAGTTTTTAACAAGATTGTATGGAATAAACATTGTTTGAGCAACTATGAAATACTAAACTTCATTAAAGTTTTAAGGTTTTTTCTTCAAATTACTCTTGCATTCTCAGCAATATATACTATGATTTCGAAAATTGTAAATATGAACATATAATATAAAAGGATAATTGATTTTTTCTCAAGCAATAAAAATCAGCTTTCAGTTATCAATGCTATTTCCTAATACAAAACTGTAAATAAAATAACTGAAACTGTTTATTTGAAAAAATATTGTTTGAACTATTCATCCCTCTAACAGTGCTTGAAATTTCAAAAAATGAGAAAATTTCCTGTTGTTATTTGTCTACGCTGCTATATTTCCTCGAGCAGGACTTGGCAAGTTCAAATTTAGTTCAAATTTAATTTTTCTAAAAATAGCTGACAAATCTTTCTTATTATTTAACATTTTGATGTTCTATCTAAATATAACACAAAGTTATTCATTTTCATTGATTCAAGTGCAAAATATATAAGAAATAATAATCATGCTTGCATGTACAACAGCTCTCTGTAAACTGTTGATTAGAGATTGTGCACATTATAATTTTGGAAGTGCACTTAAACATATCTAGAAATCAGTTATACAAAAAAATTCAATAATTGCATGCATCCACCTGATTCTATGTATCATACTCCAGAATATTTAAAGATTTGATGGGCTGCTAACAATTTTTGTACTGTTAAACATGGAAATGAGTGTAATGTGGGAATGAAAAAAAATCATGAATTACCACTTGGAAAAAAATTTAAGTAGAGTATTACAAAAAATTTAGGCACAATATTACAAAAAAATTTAGGCGCAATATTACAAAAAATTAGTCTCACTTGGCAAAAGAAATTTTACTACATTTATACTTAGTAACTTTTTGGCCTTCACAACATTTCTTACACTAAAATATTGTTCACTACTATTTTGTGCTATGTCTAATCAGCTAACTAAGCATCTATAAGATTGTTTTTAGTCGTTCCAGTGCTATTTTGTCTTTGACCATAGAGATGATAGCTTCCAATGTGTACAATCTTAAGAATTCATATGCAGTTTTAGGGAGCTAAAAAAACATCTGTATAAATTTCTATATGACTGCATTTTGTTTCAATGCTGCAGATACACATGTGTAAGCATGTTAATCAACTTGTTTTACATATTTTCACTTTCAAATATTCTTGTTGACTCTGATAAATATATTTCAGCTACTTTTTTCTAACTGTAAAAATTGTAAAGCTATTAGTTAAAATTTGACAATTGCATAGCAATAGGTTTGACTTTGAACCTCATTCCAGTCATAAATAGTTTTGCTTATTCTTTGATAGTGGTTTTTAATTTGTTTTCCATGCTTATCTCTGTAGAAAATCAATTTTCTTTACATGTTTTTGATGCAGTATGCATAGTACACATTCTTCAAGCATAATATTTTTGGCTCAAGTTTGTCTAGATATAATCCAGATATTTTAGTTCAAGTTTGTGTAGCTATAATTCCAAAATTTATGACCTGCATAAAAAAGTTGTTTTCATTTAGATGATTTTAACTAAGCATCTAATAACTCAAAATTTAAATATAGAAAAGAGTGATGATAGCAAATAATTAACAGAAAAGAGTGCAAAGAGAAACATTGTTCAAAAAAATCTTATTCATTATTAAGACTTAAGTTAAAGAAAGTGGAAGTTGAATTACTTGCCCTAGCTCATCAATTTGCCATGATTGCTAAATATAGGCAACCCAACAAAAAAGCCTATTACTGCTATATTTGTTGGCAGTTCTGAAGATATTCTTTTTGATGCACTATCAAATAATGAATTAATGCCTGACAGAGTAGCCTCATGATTCAATATCTGGCCAATTTGAGCTTGACATTTATTAAATATAAACATTTCTTACTCTTTGTTTTCACCACAATTATCCTGCTACCGTGCAGAGTATTGTTGTCAGTTTCAGAGAAGCTTTCTTTACACACACACATGAAAATATCACCACTGTATTTTTTGACTAAGTTTACTGTTATGGTTTGTTTGATTGTGCATTGCCTTCCTTATCTTTACAGGTTATGAGCTGTCGCATACGCCATTAACTTTGTGCTTCACGTTTGTGCTTTTTTCACTCATTGTGGTTCCTTCAGCGCGATACATAACTTTTCCGGGAGTATTCCCAGCTTACTTTGACTGTACTACTTGTCCTATTATTTGTCAAACCTTCAGCTTGATATTTGCCTCTGATTCCATTTACAATTTTTTTCATCTGAACTTTGAGTTCTACACTAACTTTATTTCACTCCTTGCCAGCTTGTGCTTTTACCTTGCACACCTAGCTTAGAAGAATGTTTGCTCTCTGTTTGTGGCCCATTTAAGTCTACAACTCATGGGCCTCTCTCATATTGCTTGCGTTAGCTGGTGCTTATAGTCTCTCTTTAAAGTGCCACCTTTCAGGTTACTTTTATACTCATGAACAAGAAACTACTCTTCATATAATCCATAATAACTGAGTCTTTATTAGTTCTGAAAGGTATATTAAAGACTCTAGAAAGTCAGGACCCAAGTACCGTTTGACCTCAACTACATGTTGATGGGCTTCTGAGCCCTAAAGTCAAAATCCGTAAGGGTTGTTCGTGGGAGGTGTATTTGGGTCACCCTGATTAAGTACCTTTTGGAAAGTAAAATTTTCTTTTTGTAAAGGATTTAAGAGTCCCTTGTTAGTGCAGGTCAGTTTTCTGACTGTTGGTACTTTGCCTTGCCTGTTCTACACGTACAGACCTGCAACATTCTTTTCTTAGGTACTTTAAAAACTTATACATACATTAAGTCCTGTACATGGATGATCATACTGCTGGGCTTTGGAACTGCAAAAAATCCACAAGTTTTTTAGATACAGAGCTGTCCAACCTAACTCAGAAAATAGACTTGCTTGTTTTAATTTACTCGCCCGTTAAGCCTACTTTGGTGAGTATACATTTTTTGTTTTGGCACCCAGATTTGATCACTGGTTAACTTCATTTTTACAAAAGTCCTTTTATAACCTAAAGGTCTTCCTCCCGGAGTACTAACTAGTTGGAGCCCTAGTACTAAAAGACTAGGAAGCTAAAAGGTAGGCAAAAGACCTCGGCTGAATCCTGCAAGCTAGAAAGTACACCTCACCTTAGTGCTTGTGGGACATTGGAAAGGAACTACAAATTGAGCAAACTGAAAGATCCACTGACAGTAGTCAAACTCAATTGTAGTGGCTGACTGACAGTCCTACACCATGTAAACCCAATCCCATCAACAAAGTCTAAACCGCCTGAGGGATTTGTGTTGGAGTTTCACATCCCTGTTTTTGTACCCTAAGGTTGTGTGCAAACCTCTTGTTAGGTGGAAAACAGCCCACTCAGTTAATTCACCACAGTAGCAACATTTGGGAAACTTGCAACGGACCTACTTGTCTTAACATTCATCCCCTAGGGTGTCTTTCATTTAGACTACTGAGAGAGAATCCAAACTGCTCCTGCCATATCTTTTTTTTTATCATCTGCAATGGCCTCCAGTAACCTGTCCACTCCACCTTGTCTGAACAAAGTAATCCAAAATATTTAGGGTGACAATGCTGACAGATTATTGATTAAACGTCAACTACTTGAGCACATATGCTTTGCAATGGCTACCCATTTTGCATTGCTCATTCAAGATCCAAACTGTGATTGATTTGAAGACAATAATCTTGTACACACTGATTTTAATTATTGAGTTAGAAGATCACCTCAACCTTTGCAAAATGAAATCATTAATGAAGGATTGCTTCCATTAAAATGACATACAACTGACATAGAAAGTGGACCATCAGAAGCCGTACAAATTCCTACTTGGTCACCTCAACCATCAATACCCTTAGGGTCAGTTGACTTAGCTGACCTTAGCTCTCTAAGATTCAATATACCTGAAAGAGATACTACATCATGAAGGTCATCAAGACATAGGCTTGTTGTAAGCCTCTACTATTCAGATACCAAAGTTCTCTGGTAAGTCCCTGGACTGGAAAATTTTTCAGACATCACTTCTGGCATACTTTTTGACACATGGATTAGATCAAAACCTACTTACTAACTCAGGCAACCAGATGAATGATCCTGAAGGCAATAGTAACTTTTGGACTATTCTCATAACAGCTCTTCAAGGTAGTGAAGTTGCTCAACATTGCATAGAGTTTCCACAAGACAGTAAAGGCTTATATACTCACCTCTTGCTCAAATCTGAGAAATGTGGAATGGTTCACACACACCACTTGTTCCAGAAGTTGACAAATACAGCTCTCAATTCAACTGATGATCCCTCAAACTTCATCAGAAACATGAAAAATGTTTGCAATGAACTCTCTCATGTGAACCAACATTTCACTGATCAAGTATTTATTGGAGAGCTAGCTTCTTTATTATCTCACAACTATGGCTCTATCAAAACACAGCTTCTTGAGAATGAAATCAATGATATTGACATATACACTCAACTTAACATGGGTCATTACAATATTCTGTCAAAGGTATATCAAAAGTGGCTGCAAACAAGCCTACTTTGGTAAGACAGCCACATTCCCAGTCTGAAAAATACACTTCTCAACCCAAGTTAAAGCATCATTCTTCAGAAGACTTCAAGTCCGATAGACCAAACTGAAAATGTCACAAATCACATGGTCACTCCACTGAAGAATGTCAAGAAAAGCCAAAGCCTTCAGCTAATCTTATGTAGTCCTGCACAGAACCTCTACAGGTTTTTCATCACTTTTCAGCCTCAACTAAATCAAAAAGGTTCAGGAACAACACCAGCAAAATCATTCTAGATTCTGGTGCATCTACACACTTCATTGATCCCAATTTAAAGTTTGCTAAGAGACACTTAACAATTGAGTATATCACTAAAGATACCTCAGAAGTTACCGTTGCTGATGGATCAACACACCAATCCACTGGGACTGCCAATTGTACTTTCAAGACACTGGATAACAACATACAACTATTTGACATCTATATTAAAGATGCTATTATTGTTCCTAAATTTGGAAACAATATACTCTCTATGGCAAAGTTCTGTACAAACAGTACACATGCCAATACTAAATTCTTTTTGCTTTTCAAGGATATATTGATAGTTCTCCTACTTTGGGAAGATGACACTCAAAATGGCAGCTATTGTGAACACAGCTCAATCTTCTGTCAACACTGTTGTTTCCAACATAAATGCGGCTACATGGCACAAACGTCTTGGACATCCTAGTTTTTTTTAAATGCAAAAATTGCGCAATGATCCTCTCTTCAAAGCTAAGTTCACATACACTTCGCTTCCAGACTGTTCAAATACTTTGATAAGACAATCAGGTCTATACGCACAGACAATACTAGTGAACTCATATCCAATGAAACACATCAATGCATTGAGTCTAAAAGAATCCACCTTGTGCTTTCTGCACCTCATGCTCATCAGCAAAATGTTGTTCCTGAAAAAACGTTTGGACAACTGAATAGCATTGTATCTTTAAGTTTTTTTGCTCAGTTAAATTAACTAAAAATAATTCTTTTATTCTTATTGAAAGTAATACATTAATTTTTTCAAATTCCTTCTAAAAGTCATATTTAAACCTGTACTAGTCTGACTAGTTTTTTTTAATAATCATAGGATGTGGAATACACAGCAATGTTTGTACTGCAAATAAATTTCTTTGAAAGTTTTTTAATCTCTACAGTTTAGATTCTATGATGCAATTAGTTCCACTAATTCAATTCATTTTTTCCATGATGGAAGTAATGTACTTATGATGGAGCACATTAAGTTCAGAGATATCTTATATTACAATGTTTTAATTTGTTGTAACCACATAATAGTTAGCTTTTTTAATTAAACAGACTTCCAAGATATAAAACTCTGACATCAGTATTATATAAGTAAAATGCTTGAGTGGTAAAACTTAAGGTTTTTTTAACAAAAACTTATTATCAATTCTGACATAAATATTTGGCTTATCTTAGTATAGTTTTTGAAGAGAATCATTTGAAAGCTATACTTTGACTCCTTTAAGTAGTAAAATACATTTCATAACTTAGTTTGGATAAGTTTAAAATATAGATATTTTTTACCACTACAAAAATACTCAGGTAACAGTGATAATTTCTAAAAAACATTCAGGTGATGAGAAATATTTTTTAACGATTTGAAACCTCAATATGACACTGCTTACATTTTTCCTTAGAAGAAAAATATTTGTGCACAGTCAACAAAAGTTAACTTATCAAAGTTAAAATGTGGTTGTATTTTGAAATGTATCTATTTGACAGTAAGATATCTTGCATTTTTAAGATACTGAAAGTATTCTGCAGGAAGTTAAATGGTTTTTTGACACAACATCTCAAAGAGTAATGCTGAGGCTTTCATTCAGCAAGAAACTAATAAGTAGCACTTAAACTTTAATGGTGGAGGAAAATCAGATGCCATTTTTGTTGTTTCATTACTTAATTCAATGTCATATATAAAACTTTTTGTAGCAATAAATTTCATTGTTCTTCCTATTGCTTCAGAATGCAGATGGTTACTTTATCTTTCAAGGTATTTTGTACCTTTTACTTGTGCGCCAAAGGTGAAATTAGTCTGTTCTGAACCAACTTCTAAGTATGCTAAATCTCTGCATTAAATATTGTCATGTAGTTTATAGTAATGTCTCCACATTTCTTAATTCTTCATTATCTAAGTAGCTTGCAATCAGCTCTTTTTACCCCCAGTTTCAATGCTGCAAGGCCTATTTATACTTTAGCTAAGGTACATACATAGGTGAGTTGTGTTCACTTTAAAGAATAGGTGCAATCTTTGGTTCTACATTCAATGCTATTTGTTGACACATGCAGCTAAACATGTTGCTAGCATCATGACTTGCATCACCATAACTTTCCCAACTTCAAAAACTTGCATCATTGCACAGGTATACACTAAGCTTACAATCAATTACAGGACAGGCATGTATGCAATCAGCTTGCATACACTCTCTCCTTCATGTTCTTTACACAGATAACCATTTTGTCTTGTTTCTTACACCGTTTATCATGGCAACGATTTCATACGTTCATTGTTCTTGTTCAGCACTTGCATGAAAAATTATTTTGTCATAAACACAATGATAGCCTGATGCACTTTGGCAAAACATCATTTTCAAAGAAATTTAAATTTTTTGTCTATTTCCTGATAAGCTTTATGTATCAAATCTGGTTATTAATCTTTTTTGCTTTGACATATGGATAAGACTAGCATGTTCTGACACTCTCCTTCAAGTTACTCTTGTCATGAACAACTTTTCCATGAGGATACTTGATGTTTTCTGACTTTTACAACTCCTAACGTCGAAATAATATCCACTACAATTTTTATTTTTTACCCACATCAAGTAAACTTTACTAACATAAACTTTAGTCGCTAGGCTATGTGTTTTTGTGAAAAGAATGAGAGTTTATAGTGCTGCCAGGAACTTTTTTCCAAGTCTAATCCTAATTTTTTATGAAACTTTCTCTTGCCATGAGTAAATTCAACTGGCCTACATTTTTACTTCATTTTGCAGACACTTGCATTGATATTCGTTACATAGATTTTCATGTTTCATCATAATTGTAACTTATTATTAATGATGTACAATTTTTTAATTATTTATTTCTTGATTTTTTTAATTTAAAAGAGCACAGTTTTGTGCTCAAATTTTCATTGAGATTTTATGAACAGTTAAACCAGTAAAGTTTTCTCAATGTGTCTGTGATTGATATATGAACTCAAAAACTGGCCTGAGCAGCTTGACAGCAAGGCAGACTTTAAACTTACAGCTTTGTTTATAAATTTTTTAGTTGATTACCTATGATTACTAATATATTAATATCACTTTTTGTGCTGCTCTCATAAAATACTTTAGAGCTATTGTCTTACATCTATTCTGTTTATAGACCCTGTTTGATATTGTGCTGACTCTTACTGCAATACATTGGATCTGTTGCACTTGCTCATATGATACTCTATAGCTTGTTCAGTGTAAAGCTTCTACTGATGTCAGTTCAATTCAATGTAGAATTCTGTATTTAGTTATATCAGCAGAATGTTGCAATGTTAATTTGTTTACTAGCATTATTCCTTAACAACTTGAAAATACTACAAATTTATTTAAATTTATGGATAACTTGAAAATCTGCTGGCAGAAAAATATGGAAGGGTCAATAAAGTTTTTGGATGGATAGTTACTAAGTAAAGAAATTTTTTTTTATAAAAACAGAATGCAGTAAGGCTACTCAAACAAAAAAAGATCTGAAGTATTCTGACTGTTAATAACTGTACTAGATTAAATTTATCTGAAACAGAAATGTTGATTATGAAATATTCATGTTTTATCTATTTTATGCATTTAATGTTAAACTTTTTCATCATGGTATAAATTATTGCTTGTATAAAAAAGCTATGAAAATAGAGAATATTGGTTAAACATACATCAACTATTTATACACACTGAAAAAATAACTTGAACCAAGTTTACATTAATAAATACTTAAATGGTTACAGTTAAATAAGCTTAGCAATGCTGCTGAAAAGATCAAATACTCCCCTGGACTAAGCTGATGTCAAATTGTGAAGTGGGCCTAATTTCACTGCATAGGTCTAAATATACCTAAGAATAATACAGCGATGTTGTAAATTGATACAAATAATAAAGTTAGAAACAAACTAGCTTAAATCCTAAAGAATAAAAGCATAATTAAAGCAATGAACAGAGTATATGAAAATTGCAAAGTTTACTGGTAACAAAAGAATACGAATAAAAACAGAACATGAAAGAGTATAGTGTTGATTGAAACATTGTGGGTTAATTTTTTCATCTGTTATTACATACACTTAGTGTTTTTATTGAAAAAGCATTACAAATATAAGTGTCTTGATAACAGCAAAGTTTAATTGGCTATTACAAACATTAATCTTATGCTTGGCATGTTATCTTTGCACCTAAATTAATAGATACAAAAGCCAATACTTCGAAAAAGCAGATAAAGGATTCTTGTTTCTTTGATAAATAATTTTGCTCAAATACTTCAAGTGCAATGATGCTTTTATGTTCAGTTGTTGTATGGCATAATGTTAATGACAATGTGTTAGGAATTAACTTACTAATGGCTAAATTCATGTTATAGCTGTGGAATTCTGCTTTATGGTAAGTCATTGTTCTGCATATTGGAATTCTAAGTTTATGACAAGCCATTGCTGGACTTTTGGTGATGGACTAAGTTTAGGATTTGTGTGTTGCTGTGAAGTATGTTCACTTCCAGCAACACAATTTATGCCTGTGTAAATATACTCTCTATTTCAGTTTTGACTCTTATTTGTAAACACATTAATAACACAACGCCAATTTTTACAAATAAGGCTTAATATAATGTACAATCTAGTTTTATGATTCTCAGATAATGAAGAATATTCAACGCTAAACCACAATTTTTTCAATGCATTAACATAAGTACAAACAAATATACTGCTTTGCTAACACTTTCACTCTTGCATTTAACTTGAAGGGAGAAGAAAAAGTTGAACCAGAGCAGTAAGAGAATAGTATGTAAAAAAAAGTGCACAAAATTTTAAGAATGGTGTCAAGACTAACAAATTGTATCAAGTGTAAACCATAAAACCAGAACAATATAACACTGAAATACTGCACGTTCAATACTTTTCCATTAATCTTATTTCATGTGTTGACAAGAGTGAATCTTGTCAACATTTTCAACCTAAGCTTGCACATACAAACCGAATTAAATCATATAACCACAAATCCCTGAAAGAATCGTAGACAAATAAACAATACACGGCAAAAACATATTAGATCCTGACAAATGGCTGACAACTATGTACTCCTTGAATAACTATGCAAGATTTCAGTAAAACTATGATCAGAAAATAAAATTAAGTAAAAAAAGGTCTTAAACAAGATTAATCCTAAAATTCATTTTCGTACACAATTGTCATGCATCATACCATTTTAACTAATCTCTAAATTTTTTTAATTTTTAATACATTCCTAACAGTGCTATTTTGATGGGCATAAAATACTGCATAAGCTTAAATAAACAAATTATGACTTTGCCATTATAATTTTTATATTTTAACATTGTACTAAGGACAGCAATACAGCTTCTTGAGTTTGTCCTCTTGATGTTATTTTTTTCTGTCAAAAGAATCATACTTAAATCAAACCAGGAATAAGATGATGCCAGCAGAGTAACTGGCATTCCATGTCTTGAATTTTTTTGTCCACACTGCTAGCATGTTTTCAAAGGCTGATACAGAATATACTTGAATAGGAGCATGATGCATACCAGTTGTTTCTCATTGATACATTATTGAAGAATATTGCGTGTGCTTGGCAATTGAAGGTCTTATTCAAGTTTTTCAACTTGTCAATTTTTTAAACCAGCAGTTCCTTTACAAATATACTAAATATAGAATTTTTTTATCCTTTCCAAAATACACTTCAGTTCTAATCCTGACATATACTGGTTTTGTATGGCCCACAACAACAATGCCGGCTCTTTGTTGGTTTTAGTCTGGTGTCTAAAATGATGAATTCACTAAGAATTACAAGAGGAATATTGAGACTTCAGGTATGATTACAAGAAACCAACTTGCCTTATCTATACAAATATGTTTCAGAGTTGTCATAACTTAATCTTATAAGTTTAAATGTTACAATTTTTTTATTTATTACTAGATTTTTCTTGCACAGAAAATGTTTGACTAACCATGTACTTCAATGTATTCAAATTCTTCTGCTGAAAAAATATAACCTTTTTGTATCTTAATTTTAAAAGTCTTTACTTGAAGTATTCCATATAGCAGTTTTTGTCTAAAGCTATATATTGTAAAGCTTGAATGATCTGTATGTTTATACTATAGTCAAAAACAATTCAAAAATGTGGTAGGAGGAATGAACAGCATTCCATTTAATTTTTATGAATAGATATATAATTATAGATAAAATTCAAAGTGCTTGAAATTTATATGCTTTATTTGTATATAATACTGTAAATGATCATACATAAAAGCATATTTGAATTATTTTTGGAGATATAAAAGTTTATGTAAATGTATACAAGTATATTATGTGTATGCATAATTATATTTATGAATACATTCCTTTTCTCACTAGTAAATCGTCTTTTCAAAATATAAAACAGGTAAGAATGATAGCAATCTAGTAATGACATTATACGTATGCTCGTATTAAAAATGTAAGACATGTTCACTCTCCAACCTACAATAGATTGTGAAGAAAATATTATAATTTTAGCGTATAGTAGTCAGTCCATATATTATTCTGATATTTAGAAATATTTCTGATCATTTTGAAACAGATCATAAAGAGTAAGTACTATCATCAAATATGTAAATAATGATGGCCACAAAGTTTCGAATAGATTAGCATGTATAGGCATTAAGCTTTTACAGGCATCATACAAATCTCTGAAAAACATTGTGATCAAACAAAAATGTGGCTGGGCATCAAGCCGGCCCATCTATGTTGAGCCGATTTGAAAATATTTAACTCGAAATCATCTCTAACAAGCCGATAACTGCGAGTTAATACTACAGTGATAGTGTAGTAACGGCAACCAGTAAGGGATCGTTGTCGATATAAAGAGGTCTAGTCATTGATATTAAACTAGAAAGAACATAAAAGGCATGAAAGCATGGCAGAAATCGTTGTGTTTGCTGCTGTTCTCATAGTCACAATTGGGACAGCCAGCTTGGGTATATATGGATGTGGGTATTCTATCGTAGCTTTTTTCCGTAAGAGAAGAGAGCGCCGTGAAATCTCCGTCAATATTGTATCATTTACTGTGCCAAACTTTGATGTCAACGATGAAAATGGAAATTCCACTGCTAAGAAAAACACTAGTTCTCTTCATCGATGTTTACCTCTTGTATCATTTCTGAAATCGAGTGAGCGGAATAAGAAAAGAAAGAAAAAAAATTCTAAAGTTGAAGTCCGATTCATGCCTAATGGACGCACAGAAGTAAATGGGTGCATTATTTTCGACGACAATATTTGCCCCATATGTTTGGATGAAGTAAAGGTAAAGATTGTTGGAAATTCATTGCTGTCGTGCCACGTTGTTAAATATATATTCCCGATGCAATTCGAGATATCTCGTTGCTAAAAATCTTGGAACGAATTCCAATGCTATTAAATTACCCCTTCCTTAATGAGTTTGGTATATGCCGCATACACTTCATTTTTGTTCTTCCTCTATGAAAATGTATGAACATTAATATATATATATATATATATTCAACTGAATGATGGAACTAGCGTGTATCACATATTTTTAAAGTTGTAATGATTGAATGAGTTAAAAGTTTATTATTCAAGGTGCTCTAGCAAATCAAATACGACATAAACAAAGTTGCATTTTCGTAATATCAATGATTAGTGAAATATTATCGTATTTGAAATGACATTCCATGGGAATTCAATAGGATATCATAGACATAAGCTTTTTGTAAAATATTTTGTTGAGTACATTGCGATTGATATCCAGCAAAAACTCAGTTTTATTTCGGGAAGAATCAATTTAATCGGAAAAATATAAAAAATACCAATTAACATGGATTTTTTTAGAGAACTACATACTGCATCATTGAAGATAGTGGATTTGGAAAGGCAAATATTGCCTAAAATGTGTTATTAATTGTGTAATGGTAGTATTTTTCAATTTAGGAAATGGTATAAAACGGAGATAATATACTTTGAAATTTGGATGTAACAAAATTTTCCGAATTACCGCATATACTCATTGAATCTGAAATTTATCATACCCAAAAATCATAAGCTAGTGTAAAGTATGAATTAATATTTGATATGTTAAAATTTTGAAAGCAAATTCATTAAAAGTGGACTCATTATTTTAAAATTTTTCTGTACTAAATTTAGTGGAGACGATATATTATATACAGACAACTAATATTGAAAAATTTATCATATTTTTCATTTCAGCCTGGCGATAAGATGATCTTGCTTAGCTGCCGTCATGCTATGCACGAAAATTGTGTGAAACCTTGGATTACCATTCACTTTAATTGTCCTATTTGTAAGGTAGATTTACGCACGCCAGTACTATCCAATCAAATTGCTCCAGTGTCAACAGTTTTGGATGTACCCGAAAATTCGAATGAGAATGATGGAAACAGAAATGAGGCAACATTCACATAATACATAAATCAATCATGTCTTACATTTGATTATTAATTAACAGTGCTATAATTAGTTATTTGTCATTCATTTTTTGAAGACAATAAAACCTTTCAATTTATTGTAATTGTTTAAAAAAGCGATTAGAAATAATTTTTTCGTTTCTCGGAACAATTTCTTATTATCATATTTTTATTAGAAATGCTTTTTTCCTCAAATAAAATATTAAAATAAGCATTTCGATTATCTGTAAATGAAACTTTTATTAATGCAACTGTGCTCTAAAATTTGACTCTAAGAAATCGAATATTTTAAATTTTGTTCTTTACTCACACTGCTATGCACTAGCTATAAATATTATATAATTCATTATTGAAATAATTCTTCAATATATTTTCACTCAAATCATTGTTTTGACAATATTGAAATATTGTATTTTAATATTGTGAACCCTAAGCCCTACCGCCTTCCCCCGAATATAGCAAAGTGTAGTTTTATTCGAATAGATCACTGTTGTTATATTTACATCAATAAACCCAACTTTTGGTTCTGAACCAATGATATGACCACTTGCAACTTATCAAAACACATTTAAAACCCTTGCATATACCGACTTATGTCGTTTCAATATTCCAGCTTTAATATAAATGTGATGAAAACTGTGCATGAATTGGAAGCATCGTTCTATTTGAACATTAATTAGACTTTTGGGCACTTCCCGAATTGATGCGATAGTAATGCTGTAATATATACTATAAGAGTGGAATAAATCAAACATTTTTCATTTTTTTAAAAAGAGCAATCAATTGAAATTTGAATCACTTACTATTTTAGAATTGAACTTTTTCTGATTTAATATATTTAGCAGATATTTTTGAAAATGACCGTTATAGTTTTGCTTGCTTCTTTCAATTGTCTTTTATTACCAATGACGATAGTTTGTAGAAATTTAGATAAATGAATTATGCGAATAAAAAGATTTATGATTTCTTTTGATTTGTACATGCAAGAAAATTTTTTTTACTCATTTATGCCAAGTCGTTCTTTCAGATTGTTTACTCTAAAAATTTCCAAATTTAAGTGATCTACTGCTGTTGGTGCCGACATTTTTTAATCAGTAGAAGAATCTTTCCTTTCCATTTAGAGTGTATCTCAAGATATAGATGATAATTCTGACTTTGCTGTTCTAGAGCATCGAATCTTGGAAATTCGGTGATGCTTATGTGCCAGAACTAGGCTTTTGAACACACAATATTTGTCGATTAAATTCTTTAGTGATTACTTCTGTGATATTTACATTAGTTGCTTGTAAACTTTGCCATAATGTAAATGGCAGCAAAGCAATTGCCTTTACATCTGATAAACTTCTAATGCCGGATGAAAGCATCTTTAAGCACTATTAATATTACTGATGGCCACCAAGTTATTCTATTAGACCAAGACCATGGCATTTGTGTATTTTATCGAGTTTGTCACGTTGTTAATGTTAAATATTGTTTGAATATTAGAAATTTCATAATTTTTTTGGTGAGCAATGGATTGCGATTTTATATGCAATCCATTGGGCTACCGGTTGTGTTACATACGTTTAGCCTCGGGTTTATTTCAGGAACAGAGAAGTTTTTGCTATCGCTCATGATGTAAGAAATGATATGCATTGATGTAACTGTCAAATAAGTAAGATGCGTTGACGTAACTGTCAAATAAGTAAGATGCGTTGACGTAACTGTCAAATAAATAAGATGAAACAGCAAACAATATGCACAAATGTAAGCAATACAATAAAATAAGACACGATGCAAAAGAGCGATGGCATGAAATATATACATAATTCAGTGAACAGAAAAAAAGCAGGGATGTCTCCAAATGGCGAAAGTGCGCCACTCTAGAAATACTCGTATAGAATAGCTGAGTATTGCCTGAAGCAAAAAAAAGTAAATTGTTATTAGCAATGTTTACATTTTGAAAATTTAGAGACAGCTCAGCCAGATTATTAATTGAGAAATCAAATCGGAAATATCCGGAACATGTGTGGAAATTGCGTAGATTTTTTTTGCATACTAATATGTAGAATATACTTCAATGTTTCTATTTTGACAAAGATACCATTTTAGGCTTTTAATATAAATTACAAAATATTCAATGCAACGGCAGAATATTTGTAATTTAAATGAAATCTGAACCGTGTCTTTTATTTTGTTGTGCAAAAGTAACTGAATTTTGGATATCAAATAGGGTACTCTTAACATACTTGATGGTTTCGGACATAGTCCTAAACTTCTTTTTATATTTGTCATGATTGGAGTGCTAGAGGTAGATTAGTAAATTAGGAGCTAATATTTATTGACCATCCAATGAAGCTCTTTAAAAAATTATGCATAACAGTTTCTTAGATATAGTTACCCTCGTATCAAATGTACTTATCAGTACAACATAGTGTTACATCATAAGATATCTAGTAAATTAAGTTTTTCATTGATAGACAAATAATTGTTTTGCACTTAAAGTATCTATGCCTATTTTTCCATAAAATTATGTACAAGGTGTGCATCCTTAAAACAGGTTCAGCTTTTTGATAGTCACTGCACCAATTGCGTTGCAACTTTAGCAGCTACGTGTTAGGATTCTAGGGTGAATGTATAGCTAAATACGATAATATTTGGGAGCATCGGGATGCAAACCCAAGACATTAATGCTACTGATCAATTTTTATACTGTTGAATCATCAACTCCTAAGAGGTAGGGGGCTGTAGGGATCCTACTATCTAGGGATAGGGCAGATATCCTGATACTACGCTAGTATCTATGCAACTCTACAGTTGATCATTTTACACTTTTGTCACTTTTAATCTTTAAACACATCAAATTTGTCTTAAGAGTTTTAATTTTCAAACTTGGATTTTGCTGCTCTAGCATTGACAGAAATAAGTACTCTAACTTTGTCTTTTTGCTTTCAGTTGTCAACTAAATTGCTTTTTTTCTCAAATGCAACAACCTATGACTGCTAAATCTTTTGCCAGAAGCAATATTAGTAAGTTAGCTGCAAAAACCCAGGATGCTGATGATAGTGGTCATAGTTATATATATAAAATGTGCTGGCACCTAAAATTATTTTAAGTTTTAAAAGACACTGGATTTCTTTATAATTAAAAAAGTTCATATTATTAAAGCAAAGGATAACTTGTTTCATGCTGTGTTTTAAAGAGTGTCTCCTTTTTCAAGCAGTCCTTTGCATTTAAAATTGCTTTGGTGTTAGAGTAATACCACTTTGTGATGACATTTATAATTTCCACATGAAGACTATTACTGCACAAAGCCTGCGCATTCCCACCTGCAATGTTACTCATGGCTAATTTGTCTTAATTTTTCACCTTGTCACTACTGTCCATTTTTCCACCTTTTTTCCAATCTTTTCCAATTTCTACCTAGATTTTGGAAGACAGTTTAACTACCAAGATACATGGCATGAATGACTTTACTTGCTGAGCCAGCATGAATTGGTGATGCCGTTCTTATGATGCAACCAATAAAAATATTTATTTCAATTTTTGCAGTGCATATTTTAGATTAACTGTTTGATATGTGCCTGTTTACAAAATATCACTGGCATAGACTCTGGTTTACTTTCAAAAAATTTGTTGAGCATCAATGAAAAAATGACTTTTCAGTCTTTTCCCAAAAGTAGCAGAACAGCAACCAAGACGTAAACATGAACTGATGACTGAAATATCAAAAGTATTTTTGTTATGGGTTTTGCCTAGAACCTATTACTTTCAAACTATGTTAACCCAAAAAAATTTGGCTTAAACCTAATGAAGTACTAGTAAAGAAAGATGGTAAGTTTTTTAGAACAAATTAGTAAGATTTACTTGTTTGTAAGCAAGTAAATGCATGCACAAGTATTAAGTTATTTGGATCGCTGCATCTGATAAAGGCTAAAATCGGTTGAATACGATTATTCAAAATGTGACGAGTCATTGTTGAACTTCAACAATAGTGAAGGTGTCATCATTTAATCTAAACTCTGAAATATATTGATGAGAAGATTCACTTCTAACCATGCAAGTAGCCTTAGCAGTCTTGCAATTTAATCTTGTAAATATACTATATATTATAGTTCTGTTAGGACTACAACAATACCTTAGATCCGCATGTACCAGAATATTTTATACTTTATGTTCGGTTTCATATATTCTGATGACTCTTCACCAAAGCAGCCAATGGGATATTGTTCTATTCTTATTTTTGTAACTCTTCAT